>OOFC01031731.1:4642-16312 GCA_900323345.1 Pseudochromis fuscus | reverse complement strand
TTTGAATTGTAAGCTAACATGACGCGAACTGTTGCTATTTTGAAGCCAGGTATTTGGCATTTAAATGTGGCCATATTGGTTTATTGGAGCAGGAAGTGACCATATTTGGACATGAAGGGAGGAGTGAGGAGGCGGGTCTGACCCTTAAACCTGAGGACACTGTCCAATGAGGATGAGACTGGAGTCCATCAGTGAATGAGCCTCCAAACCACCTGTCAATCATTGGAGACCAGAGCTGTCAATCAGACTAGCCCCGCCCCTAACTCCTCCCCCCAGATCTCTGAGAAGAAGAGTTGACTTTATCTGATGACATCAGAATGACTTGTGGAGAAATGTATTGATGAATATTTCAGGATTGAAGATGAGGATTTTGAATTGAAGTCAGTTGGAGCAGCACCTAGTGGCCATCTGTGGTATTGCAGTTTTTTGCTTCATTTTTGTGACGCAGTAGCTACGTTTGTATTTTATATGCAGTTTATAGTTTTAAGCTCATCCTCTGAGTTTCCCGGTAGCGCCATCATCAGGTCAACATGTTAATGTGTGACTTCCTTAACATTCCTGTCAGCTTCAGCTTGATTCTGGATTTATTGCTAATGCTAACATGCTAAACTAAGATGGCAAACATGGTCAAGTCAAGTCAATCTTTATTTATACAGCCCATTTAAAACAACCAACGTTAACCAAAGTGCTGCACAAAACAAACATAATAAAATGTACACAAGTAAAATGTAACAAAAATGCAGTAATAATAAAAATAATTAAAATACCTAAAAAACAAGTAACCAAAAAGACAACTTTTGGTATGGTAAATAGTAAATGGTAAATGTTACACCTGCTAAACATCAGCATGTTAAGCTAACTTTAGCAAAGTGTCTGAGTCCAGCGGTGAAATCTTTACTAAACTCTGAGTCTTATTTAACTGAGGGTGTAAAATGTAACCCAGCTGTGATGTTTGGGCCTTAAGTGTCTAAAACTGCAGTCCCTCAAATGTCCACTTGAGGCTCCAAAAGCGAGATAATCCCTATAGACCCCATGTTTACAGACCTGTGCAAAAACAATTTTCATCTGTTTGGGTTCATTTTGGAGCAATATGTTTTATAACTGTATGTAACTCACCTGTTTAAATTGTGTTAAGGCCTTATAGGGAGCTTTGGGAGCTAGCTGCAGTAAGACCCGCCCCCTCACTTCTCTTTAGTGCTCCCTCATGTCCAAATATGGTCTGAGAGCTTTCCTCACAGAGATCACTGGATCATCACTTTACCTCATGATGTGAGACTCTGACCTTGTGTAGTGTGAACATCAAACTGTGCTGAGAACAGGAAACATGGAGAAGCAGCACAGGTTGTTCATGAAGTGTAGAAACGGTCTTTAACCAATGACGGCCTCCATTGATCGGCTGAAGCTCGATGCCGCTCTCAGTTCAGACACTTTACCAGAATAGCTGAGGATCAGTGGCTGAACACAGATCTCAGATCAGGTGTCACTGCCTGACACACAGATCAGCTTTCAGGCGGCTGAGTGCGAGCAGTGAGTTTAATGTTCAATGCTCTGTGTTCAGGTTCCTGCTGGTGTTCTCCTGCCTGGTTCTGTCCGTGTTCTCCACCATCAAAGAGTACGAGAAGAGTTCGGAGGACGCCCTCTACATCCTGGTAAATCACCGAGGTCACACGTCCGAGAACAAACCATCGATCACTTCGATATTTTTAGAAACTCTCGCCGTATTTCCTCCTGTCGATCGATCGTTTTCTTTGTTTTAAATGACAGAGAACCAGACGTCAATGTAGATTCGGACAGGTTGGTCGTGTTCCTGTCAATATTTTTATTGATCTCAGGAAACCTTGTTAAGCTCCATTCAGCAGGTTTGATTGATCACTGCGACCTGCGGATCTGTGACCTGCTGCCGGCAGTGATCACTTAGTCGATCAGTTAATCAGCTGTAGGAAGAAGCCGTGAGTAGGAGCACGTAGCAGCTTAAAGCAGTTTGTATTTATACTTCAACGGTTTGAAACCATCTGGATTTAGAAGCTTTTTTCCTCTTTTTTTGGCAGATTTGTGTTTTTTCCTGATTAAAGTTTATCAGCTGACTGTTGGTGAGGACGCTGCCTGGATGACATCAGCTCTTTTTGTTTGATGAAGAGCCAGTCGGCCACTGTGGCTGTTGTGTTATCAGCACAAACAGGATTCAGCTTCAACAGACAGTCGCTCTGTTTTTCTGTTTGTACTTTTAGAAACAATTGAATCCTTCTTATCCTGCCAGGAAATCTCTGACCCATCGAGGCCTGGACTTCATATTAGCAGCAACTCCTGCACAGAGGAACTATTCAGCTCATTTTACATCTTTATATTTACAGTCTCTGCCTCCTCCAGAGCAGATCTGCATTGATTACAGTTAAAAAAAAAAGTTCATATTTATCTTATAAAGTCTGTTCATGCAGGTTTGACACTTTCACTTTCGATTGGCTAACGTCAGGAGGCGGAGCCTGACTCTCCAGCAGGTGACCTCTATGTACAGTTCGTAAACAAACAGAGTAACTTTGTTGACTGGAAACTTTTGAAACCAGAGTGAATCTGATCCAGAATCAGAAGCAGCAACATTCAGCACAGAAAGATCCCAGCAGGACGTCTGGGTTTGGTCCATGTTAGCAGCTGATTGTGGGACAGATTCAGGATTTTAATCACAAGACTTTCTTTGTAGGTCCATGTAAATCTGAGGGTGTGTGGGAACTGAGGTGGAAAATGTTTCTGTGGGGAAACACTGAAGCTGGTAAAATGTTCACCACTGTAGAGCCACCGGTGGTTTACATGCTGCAGTGCATCAAACATCCATGTGTTAGTGTTTAGGAGAGAACGGGTTCAAGTTCTGACAACCAGGATCTTCATGGGTCAGACTTGTTTTTCCAGCACATCCCACGACTGGACGCCGAGTCAACACCTTGATGTCTTCACCATTTTAGTCAGACACAGTCACAGAGAGTTGGAGATGTGACATCTCCAGCTGATCCAGAACAAAGAAACATGAGAAAATGTAGAAATTAAGGACTTTGATCCTCAGACTGGGACTGAGAAGATGTCGTTAGTCACACCTTCTGCTTTATTTATTGATTAATAATCAGTTAAATTTAAATCAAACTTTATTAAATCAAACTTTATTTTCAAAGTGCTTTACATTAAAAAACAACTCAGGGACCACAAACCTCCACCAAGGTAGAATCCAGCTGTACTGATGCTTTAGACTGAACACTGCTGCCCTCTGGTGGTGACATAACGACTCTCAGTGTAACAGACAGGGATTTTGGACAGGATCCATCCTCTCATCTTGTGCAGTAATCGTTTGTTACTAATACCCGACGTCTCAGAAAAACTCAACGTAGGAGAAAATATAAACTTCTTGTTGGAGGTAATATAAAAAAAAGCAGAAGGTTTTGTAAAAATAATGTTTAGTTGTAGTTGTTGTTGACAGTGTGTGGTTTGTGTTGTGCAACAGGAGGTGGTGACCATCGTGGTGTTCGGGGTGGAGTACATGGTGAGGATCTGGGCCGCCGGGTGCTGTTGTCGGTACAGAGGGTGGAGAGGACGACTCAAGTTCGCCAGGAAACCGTTCTGTGTCATCGGTGAGTGACTGGTCATCTTCGCTGTCAGAGGAACAGCTCGGTGCGATCTGAACTCACAACATTTAGATTCAGTGCGACTCTCACTCCATGTGTGACATGATTGTCTGATGTTCATCCACAATAATCCTCCAGAAATCCAACAGCAGATCTGAGATGAAGACGCTGTAGGACCGAACTGACACGCACAGTAATCCAGTGAAAAGTTGCAGTACCAACAATGGCCACTAGATGCTGGCGCCACAAAACTCTGGCTCCAACTGACTTAAACACCTCTTTTGTTTATGGTTTTAGTCTTTTTATTTATTAGTTTTTTCCCCTTATTTTTTGATGAGTTTTTTTTTTCAGCTTATTTTTATTTTGTTTAAATGTATTGATTTTATGATGTAATATCAATTCCTTGTTTTTATGCTTAGATTTTAATGTTTTAGTGATGTGGTCGTCCATCTGAAACAACAAACTTTTGTAGATATTAGGCTTCAAAAAGAGGAAGATTTAGGGGTGTGGTTAGTTTGATTGACAGGTCTGATCTCCAATGCTCCAATGAGAGCAGCATTAAACTCCAGTCTCAGCCACATTGGGCATTGATTCAAGGGTCAGACCCGCCCCCTCACTCCTCCCTTCATATCCAAATATGGTCATTTCTGGCTCCAAACAACCAACATGGCCACGTTCAAATACCAAACTCTTGTCTATATGTGGTACTTACGACGTGTCTCACTCTCCGGGTCCGGGTGTCTGCAGACATCATGGTGCTGATAGCGTCCATCTCCGTCCTGGCGGCGGGGACTCAGGGGAACGTCTTCGCCACGTCGGCCATCAGGTCTCTTCGGTTCCTTCAGATTCTCAGGATGATCCGGATGGACCGGCGGGGAGGAACCTGGAAGCTGCTGGGCTCGGTGGTCTACGCTCACAGCAAGGTAACACCTGCAGGGCGGTTTCACGATGGGTCAATCCACCGTTTGGTTAGGGACTGAATAAATGG
This sequence comes from Pseudochromis fuscus, assembly GCA_900323345.1. NCBI lineage: Eukaryota > Metazoa > Chordata > Actinopteri > Pseudochromidae > Pseudochromis > Pseudochromis fuscus. The sequence goes on along the minus strand of OOFC01031731.1, from coordinate 11,719 downwards.
ACTTAACCAGTTAAATATGAACTTTTTTGAATCTATGCAAAGCGACTCTAGAGGAGACCAAGACTAGGATACTGCCAAGTCAGGTCATCTCAGGACACTTCACATGATAAGGTCATGGCCTTAAGGAAACCAAACAACTGAGCAGAACTCTGCAACAATAGGAAGGAAAAACAACATGAAGCTGCCTGACGGTGGACGACCGTCTTTAATGATTGGTCGGGTTTGAGAGAAGAAAACCTGAGCTTTAAGAAACAAACCCTGAGCAGGTTGATGGATCAGTCACTGCAGAGATTCTCCATGTTTCAGTGTGTCAGCAGTATCAGCCCATCAGTGTCATCTTGCTGATATCTGATCGTTGCCATTGATCCTGCGCCGTATTGATCGGAGCTATCGATTGGCCCACGATGTGTCTCCATTTGTTGGGATGTGCAGACGGATTTCACAGCGTTGGAAAGACTTTAGAGAAACTTTTGTGGCTCCATTAGAAGTAGATGAAATGGTTTAATGTGGTGGTGTTGTTGTTGTGGGACTGAAGCTGCTGCTGTTGGTTTTCTAACATAACTCGCCTGGTTCTGGGTTCACGTGATGAGTCACTGCTGACCCCTGTCGGGCCGTTTACTCGGCCTCGTGTTGACCTCGTGTCGCTGCCTCTGCAGGAGCTGATCACAGCCTGGTACATCGGCTTCCTGTGTCTCATCCTGGCCAGTTTCCTCGTTTATTTGGCTGAAAAAGAAGATAACGAGCAGTTTGAGACGTACGCCGACGCCCTCTGGTGGGGACTGGTGAGAATAACACACACACAACAATAACTCACATTGAAGAAAAGGATGTTTCTGCAGAGTGACTCTGATCAATACTGTGTGTTCATGTTTTAATTGGACAGTAAAGCAGCAGGTGAGGTATTGACACTTTGCCCAATTAATCAATCACCACATACTGATTATTCCATGAGCACTAACAGAAGCAGTTTGTTTTAGTTTGAATGTACATGACAGAAAACAAGTCAATCATCTGCCTGCAACTGTGTGCTGTGTACAAACTGTAGTTTTGTCGTGTGTATGATCTATGCAATAGAAGCAAATAAGAATTATTATTTTATTATTATTAAAGTAAATCTGTGTACAGGTCTCCACACATATGCACAAGTGTAGCACAAGGATGTTCAGGTGCAGTCAGTTGAAATGCAGCTACAGTAAAGGTGTATGCAGGTATAGTAGAAGTATGTACAGATGTGCACAGATGTAGTGCAGCTGCCTTTAAGTATTTTTCAGTAAAGTACAAATGTGTGTTGTGTACGTTGACTCTAAACTGTCTTGATAATTGTCCCCCGTCCTCGAGAGTTTGGATTCCTCGTGGTAAGTTAAAAAAACAAAACAAAAAACCACCTGCTGTCTGATGATCTGATTGGTCTGTTTCTGTCTCTCTCAGATCACCTTGACAACCATCGGTTACGGAGACAAGTTCCCCATCACCTGGAACGGACGTCTGCTGGCTGCAACCTTCACTCTGATCGGAGTCTCGTTCTTCGCTCTGCCGGCTGTGAGTCACGCTAACGTTCACCTGAGTTTACCTGAGACACCTGGCTCCTCCCAGCTCACCTGTCTGTCTCTCTCTCTGTCTGTCTGTCTGTCTGTCTGTCTCTCTCTCTGTCTGTCTGTCCGTCTGCAGGGGATTCTTGGTTCTGGTTTTGCTCTGAAGGTCCAGGAGCAGCACAGACAGAAACACTTCGAGAAGAGGCGAAACCCGGCAGCTGGACTCATCCAGGTGAACCTCTGACATCACACCCACTCTGCACACTGATTGGTTGGCTGCAAAAATCGAACACTACACTGTATCTGCTCCGCCACCAGAGCAGTTCTGGTCATTCAGAATAAATCTCCATAGAGTGTGATACTTTGTAAAAAAACAGGCTAACCTTGTTCATAGGTTCTGAACAGACCTGCATGTTGGTGTTAACATGTTTCCATCTCCACAAAACTTCACACTGAGCTGGTAGGAAGCAGCAGCAGGAGCAAAGTCTGTAGTTAGTACCTGGGAGGTGGTGAGAGACACTCGCAGACGCTCTGGACTGGATTAACGTCAGAGTCCTGGGCAGGTAATGTTAAAATATGCAGATAAAGTTAATTAAAGCTGTTGAAGATGAGAGGCAGCAGGATGGCAGCCTGAAGCCGAACAAGAACACTTTGAACTCTTCAGAGTCGGGCTTTTAGTTTGAAAATCTCTGGAGTCCGCTGGTTGCTGACCTTCTGTGTTTGTAGGCGGCCTGGAGGGTTTACGCCACCAACCTGAGCCGGACAGATCTGACTTCTACCTGGGATTATTATGAGAGGACGGTGTCCGTCCCCATGTACAGGTGAGACTCCACCTGCAGACCGTCCCGCTCCACAGATAATCCTGCAGTGACCTTTGTATCTGTTTACATCGATGTATTTATCTGTGTGTCTTCAGGCTGATTCCCCCTCTCAATCAGTTGGACTTACTGAGGAACCTCAAGAACAAGTCAGGACTCTCATTCAGGTCTGGAAGGGTTTCCTACAAATCACATTACAAGTACACACAGCACTACACCAGAAACAGTGACTGGCAGTACCGTATTTTCCGGACTATTGGGAGCACCTGTCTATAAGCTGCTATTGAATTTATTCCAACAGTTTCATGTGGTCCACTCTGACCGGGTCTGATGTGACGACGCTAAATGTATCGGCAGCACGGAGCTTGCTAGCTTGTAAAAAGCTAACAAGCTTTGTGCCGCTGATACATGAGAAACACCGGTGTTTAAGTTCAAAGCGTTGGAAAAATGTAGCGGCTTATAGTCTGGAAAATACGGTAATTATGTGCTGCACCACTGAGCCAAAACAAAGTGACACTCACAGCCAAAGAGCTTAATGCTGATTATCTGGTAACAACACGTCAAACTCCTGATTCCTTGAATTGTTGGATGTGGAAGAAACGCAGACACAAGTATGATACACAAAAGATTTAAACTCTAATACAAGTTAAACAGGTGAGTTAAAAATTCAGCACCTGTACTGTTTCCATGAACAGGAAAATGAAACCAGAGACCATGTTTATATCTGCTGTGACATATTAATACATGGGGGTCGATGGACATTGACAGACAGTACATGAAGGTGGAGGTAGCCCCCTGGTCTCAAAAGTAAAAAAACAAGGTGTAATACCACCAACAGCCACCAGGTGCTGCTCCAGCAGACTTCAGTTCAAAAATCCTCATCTTCAATCCTGAAATATTCAATCAGTACATTTCTCCACAAGTCATTCTGATGTCATCAGATAAAGTCTCAGAGATGGTGGGAGGAGTCAGCCCCGCCTCCTCACTTCTCCCTTCATATCCAAATATGGTCACTTCCTGCTCCAAACACCCAACATGGCCACGTTCAAATCACAAACTCCTGAGTCCAGAAAGCATCAGGTGACATCATGGTGACTTAGTCCATCTGATATACAGTCTCTGGGACTGGCTGCCTTTTGGAGTCCTCAAGTGGACATTTTAGGAACTACGGATTTTTGCATTTCAGTGTTGACCATGTTTTCTGGTGGCTCTGCTCCATGTTGTTACAGAAAACATGAACAAAAATGGACAAAATTTACGCAGAGCTGCTGTACATCTAGGTAACGTAGAGCATCCAGGTGACAGGGTCACCGGTGGGTCGGAGGACCATCATCATGTCCGGCAGGTGGTCGTAACGTTTTGGCTGAGTGGTGTTTAACAGCTGCAGTTTTCCTTCTTGTTTGCAATCAGCTCATAAACTTCACCCCTAATGTCAGATGTTTGTTTGTCTACAGAAAGGACGTCCAACCTGAACCATCTCCCAGGTCAGTTTTCACTTTTTAAAGTTAAATAATATGAAAAAATATATAAAATCTGATTGAATCTGTGTTGTCTCTGCAGCCAGAAGGTCAGTCTGAAGGAGAGGGTCTTCTCGTCTCCTCGGAGTTCAGGAACCAAAGGGAAAGGTTCTCCTCAGCACGGTAGGTGTTGATGAGGAGTTCAAGTTACAGTAATAATGTGGTTTTCTGTCTTTTATCAGATTATTGCATCAGGTTGAAGTTGGATCAGATGAGGTGTCAGGTTGGATCATCCTGTTTGTTCAGACAGACTGTCTGGAGACTGTCTGTCTTTCTTATTAGTGACATGTTTGTACGATGATGTAGTTTTTGAAGAGAGAGGATTGAAAGTTGTGAGAGGACCATTGGGAAACAAAATGGAAATACTGAGTGAGAAGATGCTGCTGGATCGGCAGTGAACGTTGAATATCCAAATGAAAGCTACAAAACACATCACCGGTGTTTCTGTGTTGGTAAATATGGCTGCAGCTAACGACTATTCTGATTACCGTATTTTCCGGACTATAAGCCGCTACTTTTTTCCGATGCTTTGAACCCTGCGGCTTAAGCACCGGTGTTTCTCATGTATCGGTGGCATGAAGCTCGTTAGCCTTTAACAAGCTAGCAAGCTCCGCGCCACCGATACATTTAGCCTTGTCACATCAGACCCGGTCAGAGTGGACCACATGAAACTGTTGGAATAAATTCAATAGCGGCTTATAGACAGGTGGGCTCAATAGTAAAATATGGTAATCATCAACTGTTCAAAGGATTAGTTGACTAATCAGATGATGGATCTCGTCATTATCAAATGAGATGATCTACCTGCTAAAAGAAGCTTTACTCACACAGGATCAAAGTAACCTGCAGCTGAGGTTGTCCTTGACTCTTCTCCTTACTCCCTGTCTTCAGTGGTTCCTTCAGGTGGTGTTACTCCTGGAGTGGGTCCTAGTCCCGGTGTTGGTCCTGGGGTTCCTGGAGGTCCTGGGGGTCAGGGGGGAGTCCAGGCCTTACGACGATCCCCGAGCATGGAGCCCAGTCTGGAGGAGAGTCCCAGCAAGGTTCCAAAGAGCTGGAGCTTCGGAGAACGCAGCAGAACCAGACAGGCCTTCAGGATCCGAGGAGCCGCCTCACGACAGAACTCTGAAGGTGAGACCGGCTAAGTTCGACCAAGGGGTGGGGCGTTCAGACTTGTCATTTCATGCGTCTCGGGCGATCTTATCACAAGTGGACAGTCGAGACGAAATCTGAGTTCACACCTGGTATTTAACATGTGTCTCCAAATCGTCCTGCTGACCACTTGTGTTCAAATGTCACTATGGCAACGTCAGGGCCTGCAGTTACCACGTAACAACAATTTCAAACACAAGAAAAACAGCAGCTTTTTTTGTCACGTACTTCTCTGAGGTCACATTATGAAATATATGTGGCCACATCTGTCCACCTCCACATGTGGTTTGAGTTATCGGGTCTCAATGCCGCTTTGTGATTGGTCACATTTGTCAATTTGTGAGAAGGATGTCACACCTGAGAAGGATGTGAGCAGCTAAGTGTGAAGCTCAGGATGGTGGGATCATTTCTCACCATCTTCTGAGAGTCTGCATCAGACGGGCAGCAACTGTCGTCCAAAATATCACCAACACATAAAAGAGTTTAAACATCATCACAACCATCGTAACAAACAGACGAAAAGATCTGGTATGAATCTCGTCATCAGTCCTGAACCGACATGTTAATTTGAGGCCAGAGTCAGAGCTGAAATATTAAATTTGCTGGCAGCTTATTTAAGAAATGATGTACTTTATGTGCCATAAATCCTTAAATGGTGTATCGAGCCTCTAATTGAGGCCGGCTTGTATTCAAATTTCATCTGTTGAATTAATCCGATTTCAGTACAAAGAAAACATTAATTTTACTGCTGTTAATACAAACTCAACACTTTTTTTAATAATTTCAAAATAAAAGCCAACTACTAGTGTTTCAGTGGACAGAAACCCTTCATTTCTTTACCAGGCTTTTATTGTGAAATATTTGCAGGCTCAATATTGGTGCTTTTCCACTACATGGAACCAGCACATCTGGACTCAACTCTGTTTGGTTTGGTTTTCTATTGGTAAAAAGTACCTGGTACAACTTATTTAGTACTCGCTCTCCTGCGGTTCCAAAAACGGGACCGGCCAGGTACTAGCAGGTACTACATTGCGATTGGTTGGAATCGTCACTGCATCATTGTGTCATCGCCCAGTTGGTGGAACAGCTGATAGAGGTTGTAGCAGAACCTCACATCTCTGAAAACATCGGAGCAAGTTTTTAACCAGGCTGTAACTTGATGAATTAACAACATATTTGAAGTTATAACAACAAATTTCTCGACATTTTGAGTCTTTTTGTAAACAAAGGACCATGTTTTTTGTGTATGGATCCAGTTGTGTTGACTATAACCAGCAGCTGCCCTCCAACACTTTAAGATGCAAACACGACATTGCAAAGTTCAATGTGAGAATCTGAGATGCTCTGTTCCTGTTGGGTATGATGCTTCACACAAAACATATTTACATTTACCAAACTACAGTCAACAAACAAACAAACAAACATGAGGACAGAAAAACATCAGGGAGGAGAGAGAATGAGGAGAACGAGAAAGTCCTGAGAGGAAATGGGAGGTTTGATCAACTCATCATCTGGGTTCAGGGACAGCTGGTTAGAACTGGTTAGTACTGGTTTGTCCCTGTAACTGATTCAGAATGAGTCTGACTGGTTTTACTGGCTTTGACTGTTTGCAACTTTACTGGTTCTGGAATCTTGTTCAACAGCTACAACTCCCATGATTCTTAGCTGCAGTTGCAGTAGCAGTTGAAGGGTTAATTTAAAAACCATAACAGATCAGAGACTTGATGAAAGGCTGCTAATCTTTGTGCTTTATGTTTGTCCTTCTGGTTTTCACACTAGCTAGGCTAACACTGTCCTCTGCTTCTGGTGTTTGTATTAGCTAGGCTAATGGATTCACCTCTGGCTCTAGTGTTTATGCTGAGCTAGGCTAATGGATTCACCTCTGGCTCTAGTGTTTATGCTGAGCTAGGCTAATGGATTCACCTCTGGCTCCAGTGTTTATGCTAAGCTAGGCTAATGGATTCACCTCTGGCTCCAGTGTTTATGCTAAGCTAGGCTAATGGATTCAGCCCCTGCTCCAGTGTTTATGCTAAGCTAGGCTAATGGATTCAGCCCATGCTC
>OOFC01031729.1:51926-62510 GCA_900323345.1 Pseudochromis fuscus | reverse complement strand
AACCCCCCCCCCCCCCAAATAAACTATGAGAAAACATCCATTAACCAAGCTAAACTATGCCTAAACTACCAGCTTATAAAAGCATACTCTGAGAAAATAAAGATGATAAATGGTCAGATGTATTATTTTAATCACTTCCTATCAATGGAGCAGAGTATATCAGAACATTCTGTGGGAGGGAGTTTTTACTGTTAATATTACCTAAAGGATTATCGTTCTTTTTACTGTCGTAGAAGAAATCTGCTGTAGCTGGCGGCTACGTCTTTTTGCTGGCAGACCTTTCTATCTGGGACACCACAGGTGTAAAGGATTTATATTCTTTTAACTGGCTTATTCACGGCAACATGGATATACGTTTGCAGGCTATCAAAGGTTTGTGTAAACAGCTGAAGCCAGGTAAGATTTTTTAGCAGAGTATAGTCAGGTTACTCTGTGCATGTAAACACAGTTTTTATGTACTGGCTTGTCTGTGTATTGACTGTGCTGGGCAGGTGTGTGTGATTTGTACCTGATGCTTTAAGAGGATGACGAGTTACCTGGTCAAGCAGAGGGAAGGAGCAAAGGAGCAGAGATGAGGGGGAAACATGAAGGCTGGATGCAAATACAAAGTGTAAAACTATTTACCGTATTTTCCGGACTATAAGCCGCTACTTTTTTCCAACACTTTGAACCCTGCGGCTTAAACACCGGTGTGGCTCAGTATCAGCGGCACGAAGCTCGTTAGCTTTTTACAAGGTAGCAAGCTCCGTGCCGCCGATACATTTAGCCTCGTCACATCAGACCCGGTCAGAGTGGACCACATGAAACGGTTTGAATAAATTCAATAGCAGCTTATAGACAGGTGTGCTGAATAGTCTGGAAAATACGGTAGTTGAGGGAAAATTAATGTTGGATTTTTAGAAGTAAAATATATGCAGTGTAATTGACTGTTGGTTTACTATGTTTTTTTGTAAGGACATGGAAAGTTTTATGTAATTTGAGAATTCAAATGACAGAATTATTTTTCAATTTACAGTGATTGATTAGGATAATGACTTCAACTCTCTCTGTATTTAGCTGCTCTAGTAACATGCACGACACAATATATTTTACTGCTTAGAAATTGTTACTGTTGTTAGTGTAACAGTGTTTGCGTTAGTACTGTTAGAGGAGCTTAAACAAATAAAAATCCATGTTATGTTTTCATTATGTACAGAATCCTTTACAGAGCACGAATAAATTGTTAATCCAGAATAAATGGTATTCTTTTAATTATATAATCGCACTAGACACAAACACTATTTCTCTTTCATAGCACAACATCAAGCAATTTAATTTATAAAGCAAAAGTGGCGCTGTACACTAGTGTTATACACCAGTGGTGTATGTTCTTTTGGATGATTAATTAGATGGTAAGGACCCCTGTGGCAGCACTTTAATATGACACATACAGAAGCACTTTTATTTTGGCTCATAACTGCGTTGCACTTACAGAGGCTTTTAAACAGATCCTAACAAAATCATCATTTAATTGGTCAGATAACTTGCCAGGTAGCAATGCTATTACATCCAAACGTTCTCATTACCGAGGCAGTTTCATAAATGCCAGTAAAGGTAAGTGAATAAACTTAAAGCGTATCATTTCCAAGTGGAGAGACACTTCCAAACAGAGTTCCACTTTCAGAAGCCACCCATTACTTGTAGAATGACTTCTTTGTGTAGCTACCTGGGCTCCGGGTTTATTTTTACCCTCCCTATGTCCCTCCTCATTCTTTAGCAGCTTCAGGAGATGGCGTTAGTTTGGCTTCATCTCTGACAAAAGATAAATGAGCTCTGGGTCTGTGGTGATCCACTATGGCTGCCAGGGGGTTCCAAAATAGCAAACTATTTTTCATATGGAGCGAAGTGATATGGAGTGCGATGCAGCAGGCGCTAACATTTACCATATCATAGTATGCGGGAATACATTTCATTCTTACTTTTTGCTTTCTTTTACTTTCAACTTTTGGTTTATATTAGAGGGGCGGGTGCTGTGGCAATTAAAACTGAATGAAGTATATGCTGAGTGCAGGTTTTATTGGTTATTACAGAGCTGGGAGTGGTTTAAATAAAGGAAATTTATCATCAGAAAAAAAAAATTAAGTTTGCATCTCAGTGAAAAAAGATACTTTAAAATATATTTTTCAATAACAAGACGTCGTTCCTTCTTCTGGTCTCAGCATTCATGTCTCTTTTCTCCTACAGTGGGAACAATGTGTAGTAATTAGGGTAGATCTGCAGAACAGCACAGTTGCTTTGATACAATCTCAAAATTGGTCATTAATCACCTTCTTACTACAAGGTAGAAAAAATATATATACAACAGTGATGTGATGTGTTTTCACAGCAAAAAAAAAAATGTCCTGTGTCAACAGGAGATCCACCAGCGCTCGCTATCAGCTGAAAGAAACTTTCCCATTTAAATGAGGAGCTACAGAGCTTCCGAGGCTCTTTGAAGAGATGTGCTTGGCACAAACAAGAGCGGCAGCCTCTCCTGTGTTTTTAACAGCCGAAACATTGCTGACACCTGATGGGTGATCAAACACAAGCCATCTCTCCCTGAATCCTCATGGGGGCTCATCTTTGTACTCCTCTATCTACAGATAAATCTGCAGACCACGCTACTGGGACACCCCTCCAGTCAATATTTACTAATGGCTTGGTCACCTGACTGGTAGCAGTGCATTTGTAAAGGCAAATACATTTGTTGTTTTTTTGCAACATTTGCACTCTGACTACAAGCCTGTCAGTGCTTTCGATACAGAGCCACCCATAACGTTTCAAGTGCCACTATAGATTTTTTTTTCACCCAATGTTGTGAGGGGATGAGTTGCTGGCTAAATCACCTCTGGGTAGAAACAAGCTTCGATGCCTCGTGGGAGCAGAGAGGGTTTGTGGGATGAACTCTTAGTGGTGCTCATAGAGAGGTCAAAGTTGTACCTGCTAGTGAGACGTAGTTTTCATTTCTCATCGCTGTCTCAATCCTTCTCCTTAATGATCCATCCGGTGAAGGGTGCATGCATACTCGTTAGCGCTGCATTAGTAATTATGTGCATTATAGGAGCCAGCGATCAGATGAAGTCAGACTGGCCACACAGGAGATGTGCTCTGTGAGGGCCTTTCCTTGTCACCAAGGTGAGATGATTTATGATTTATTTTCCAATAACTCCCAGCCTGCTCGGTGCACTGGGCCCTCCTGTCAACAATCACCAGGCGTGACTATCCCCCTGCACCTTCCCTCCCACATCCACACCGTCAAAGCTGCTGCGGTCTTTCATTCAGACAAATTGGGAAGGGCTTCCACAGTTATTAATACAGCTTATTTGTACACATGCATGTCTGATAATTGGAACAAGAGAGGGGATGGTGGCGAGATTAAAAAGCCATGAATGACAGAGCTCCAGTAGTGTTGGATTCAGTTGGAGGCTGGCAGGCTCCACACACCTGGGCCTCCAGGCAGATGGTGAAGGTTGAGGGTTACATAACACTAGCCTAAGCCATATGTCTCCCAACCACACAGAATCTTTAGGAAGCCCATAGTTCGCCTCTGAATGCCATCCATGTGAGACCAGAGGGCAAATGTTTTCTGCTCCTTGATCCCAGACCAGGTGTTCAGTGCGTTGCTTCTCTGTGCTTCTGTTGTGAACATTGGCAGCGAGACAGCTATTAACTGGATGGAGGTATAAAAGTAATGATCATGAGTTGCCTGGTCTCATGTCCAGAGGAGTACTGCATTGTAAATAGAGGTCTAGTAAACAGCTTGATTACATGTCGCTGACGAGGTCCTGTGTGATGCTGTAATTGTTTACGGATAAAACCCAAATTCACGGAAATGTATTTGTGCAATAGTTCCAGCTGAGGTTAATTTAAGTTAATGTAAGTGCCTTTTATAACATTCAATGTTGTTTACAAAGGAAACAAAAAAGCTTAAGAGGTCTGTTTGGAAAAAAAGAAAAAAAAAAAACCTTAAGCAATCTTCTGGCTTCTCAGCACCTTATTCTCAACTAATTATCCACGGTAGATTTCCTCTTTGTGATACAACTGCTTGACAATGCAAGGCTTAAAAATACAGAGGCAGTGTACTATATCTCACACACAGGCACTTTTCAGAGTGACATTTGAGACATTTTGGGATAGTTATAATGCAGAGATGAAGCATCCAGAGGAGATTAGCGAGCTAAATGGGAAACAATGGCTGCTGCAGTGGGACAGGAGGATATGATTCTTGGTTGTGTTAATCACAGCGGAACAGCCCTGTCGTCTTCACCAAACAATGCCATGGTGATGCTAATGGCACTGCCAGCCATGAATAAGAGTGCAGCCCATATGATTGATAGCCAGAATTATATCAAGGTGACTTTCAGTCAGTTCCATCAGGTTGTTTAGTTTGATCGATAATAACCGATGCATCTTAACATAGACATGCCTGCCACACAAACTCATTCATCAGGTAGGAGTCATTATCTTACTTTAATTTCACTTCAGCGCTGTGCAGAAATGCTTCATCCTTGTCTGTCAAATACATTTAATTTACAACGATAAAGCTGTAATTGTGTTTTATCGCTGTAGATCCAGTGTTTGATTTGACATCAGTAGTCTGTCCTCTAATGCAACTCGAGTATTCCCAGTCTGAAGTCTAAAGAGCAACACTGGAGCTGGTCACAGCCACTCTTAATGTGGATGTATGAGCAGGTCAGGCCAGCTACAGAGACAAGAGCAATGTCTCTGTCCACTTGGCCCGCTGCCCCTGCCCGCGCACACCGCGCACTGTGCCCACAGGCTACAACAGCAACACACAAAGAGTGCCCCATGTGCTACATCACAAATGAAAGATCAAACATCAATGTTCACCATAGGCTCTCAGAGCAAGCTGTTAATCACAGTGAATTTAATGTGTTCCAGTTGAGAGATCACCCAGAGAGTACTCCAGTTAAACTGTGTGTTTTCAGAGAAGAAGAAATGTCTCCACATAATAGTGTACACATTATCATTATACCACAGTGGACCTGAATCAAACGATATATGAATGATGGCTTTTATTTATGTTGTACAACTCTCCACAGTATTTCAGTGTACACTTCCATCAGTAAAAGTCCCAGTAAACTCATGCTTCACAACTCATTCAATACAGAAATATTAGGGCAGCTTTTCATGCAAATACTTAATGCTTCTCATCACCCTAGATCAAACCACAAGCTTCTGCCAAGATGCCCCACAACACAGTTCAGATATCAAATTTGAAAAGACAGGGCAAATCCCAGAACGTTGCAACAAATAGCCCAATGGCGGTGACTCACCTCTTTGAGAGGCTTATGCAAACCCAGGGGGAAGGTGATGGATTTTTTCCCTTACCTACAGTGAGCGGAGCAGATGCTGGAGAAAGATTCTGGACGTCACGAGAAGTAAAATATGATTGCGGGCGTGTGTGTGTATGTGAAACACTATTTCACAGAGTTCTGGAGTTTCAATAACTTCTGAAACACTTGGAGGGTAAAAAAGGATGAGAGGGAGAGATTACGCACCATCGTGGCACGAGGGGCTTCTCCCCAGGAAGGCCCAGATGTCTCAGGTTATGTTTGTGGGCTTGAAGTTGTTTTTATTGACACCTGGAAGACAAAAAAATAAGCATGAAAATACAATGAACGGCATTGTATTTTGTAAACTGGCAGTATAGCGTGTTCCCGGTGAAATGTTGTTCTTGGCATTTTACAAAAGAAACACTCTGGACACATAAAGCACATAAAAAAATGACTATCTGCAAACCCTCGCCTTAAAGCCTCTGTTTGAAATAATGTCAGCCGATCGACACAGGAATTTAAAATGTGTTTTTCTCAAATCAAATAATGATTTTTCTGTTACAACTGATACATGTTTTGCAAGGAATAATAATCAGTTTAATAAGTTATTGAGAATCCAACATTGCCAATTTAATTATATATTTTACTATTACAATTCAGTCATTGTGAATTCATTACAAAAACAGTTTTTGTGCACACAAGTTGAAATGAGCTTGATTAACTCGCTCTGTCCTGCGCACATGCTTTTTGAGAAACACTTAACTTTTCTATTCATATCCAACAATTTTTCAGCTATGTTAATGCAGGCATTGTTTATTTTGAAAAGGTCATTAGAGTTGTGAGGAGAAGCGAGCTGTGTAGAAATGATTTGATTGAGGTAGTGGAGGTAGCTCTGGCACAGTGAATTATGGACATCCAGCAGAGAGGAGCCTCTTCATTAGTGGAGTGATTAAAATTGATGGGAACCTATGGAGCTCTAGCTCCCCTGAACTCCCTGGAGCATAGCTCTCATTCTGTGCTCATTTATTTGGGACTTTGTGTTGATCAATAAAAGGTGCCTGCTGCTCACTATGGGGTCTGGTTGGGGAAAAAAAAACCCACTTAGGAAAAAGAGAAGAGACTTGTTTTGTTGTTGAAGACAAACATTACTGTCAACAATTCAGGCTTTAAAAAACCTTGGGGAAAACGACAGCTTTGGCTGTTGTCTCTATGTAATTTTCTTTACAGGCTGTCTATTTTAGTCTTGGTGAATGTTAGACTGTTGTTGAGTAACCCACACTGTTTCTAAAAACTAGTTGGAAAAACTTAAAGTTTGGTCACACTTTAACTTAAACAACAACAACAACAAAAACACTGGAAGTGGGAACTTATTTACATTGTTTACCTTATAGGCACAAGGCTCATATGGAGGGACAGCAGTTATCATGAGTGTGATGGTGATGCTGTTCAGATTATTTTGTAATAATATGATGGTTTTAATATCGACAATGTATTTTTTACTGATAGCATGTGAAATAAAAATCACTGTAAATAGTTTTTTTATACTCTGATCACATGGGATGGATGAGAACCACACTGCTTTGGAAAATATTTTGGTTTATTGTGGGATTAAAATATAAAAGTAAACAAGCACTCTCTCCAGATTACAACCTTTTTATACAGAAAATATAATATTTACTTAAGGTGTTTAATTAAACTTTGCGTAGCCTTTGTGGACTGAGTAATAGACATGAAAACATAGTCACTGAAAGGAGCAGGAATTAATTTCTGTGTATTGGACCACAGCCAGATAATGGGCAGAGATGCTGAACAGAGTCCAGACTCTCTTTGTCTGTGTCCAGCTCTGCTCATTAGAGTGGTGCTGTGCAGCTCATGGCCCATCGCTCCCCACTGCTATGCAGGGCCTTGCCTAAACAAACAGAGATGATGTGCATCACATGTCAGATGATTGCTGGAAATAAGAGCTTCTGCAGTGCTCGGGGTTGCAACACAATACACACAGCTTAGGTTACTTTCAAAATGTAATCTGTGGCAGAACCATTGAAATTATTTATCTGCCTGTTGATTGAAAACTAACAGTGTAATTGTATTGTGTTTGTAAAGTGTTTCAATTAGTTCAGTTTGCAAATTCTAATAATCAGTGTTTGCTGATCCAGTCACTATCAGCACTAATAAATTATAACATGCAAGACATATAATAAATATTACCTACTGTCACTGCAAAAACAATTCATACTGGATGCATTTTAAGCCTCATATAGTTGTACCCATAAAGTAATAATCCCTGCAGAGTTTTTGCCGGTCTGAAAGTTGGAGGAGAAAATGTGGGACACTGCTCATTGTAACTGGTGCTGATATTAAAATACACAGCAAACAGTGTATTAAACATTATTTCAAGTAGTGCCAAGTAAAATACCATATCGGCTTTTTGTTATCATCATACCACATGTAATTAGACTATAGTTGAGCATTTAGAATAATTTAGAATAAGTGTAGTCGATAATATTTATTGAATGAAGATTGAGTGATTTAAACCTAAAGTCTGCTTTTAGGAAATATTCTCACAAAGCAGTTGCATTGAGGACAATAATAATTTGGATTTCACCACATCCACAAACATCAATCCACATTTCACTCTCAACACCTCTGACCTTGATTGTTTTTTTCATTAAACACTGGATTACACTTACATCAACCTGCTGTGATGTGCATGAAAGCTAGAAGAGCTACAACCTTAAATATGCTGGACTAATCTAATCTGGTGTTTCTACAGATGTGAAAACAGTATATATACAGTATACCTATACATATATACCTATAGGCTACATCACTGTAAATGTGGGCAGGTTGGTAACAAGAAACTGCAGCACAGCAACAACAGTGTGTGACTATGACAGCACATCAACAGCAAAAGGTGCCATTCAGTACATTTCACAATCCCAGTTCTGTTAAAAAAAAAACAAACCCAACAACAACAACTTAACAGATCCTTATTTTGACCTTATTACAAGGTTTTTATTGAATATAGTGTATTTTTAAAACTCTGTACTTAATCAGACAATCTAATCTATTACAGGAAGTTTAAGCTCTGATGCAGGAATCAGTAGCCCACACAATTAATTATTTAACATACAATATAACAATAATCTGAAAGAGGCATATGTAATCTGACCTTTTTAATCCATGTGTTTGTACATAGGTACAGTTTTACTGAGAAAAAGCAGTGATAGTAGTTGGCTGGGTTTGCAGCAGTGTTTTCAGTTTTACAGCCCGACCCTCAAACTGTATCAATCTCCATATACACAGAATACAGACACATTCAGTTACAATATGCAGAATTATTATCATTATTATTACGACCAACCTTTCATCCTCGGTAAGATATTCCTCTGGGAAAATTACATGATAATGAAATTTGGGTCCTAGGATGTATTAAAGATTGTTGTCATTTTTTTTTTTTAACTGAGTGAGCTGGGATCTACTCTTGTGTAACTTGGATAACTCGTTTTCCAATCTGTGGATTATGAGGAGGTTTAAACATTTGAACTTCAAGGATGGCAAATTTGTAAATTTTAGATTTGTACACATTTTCAGATCTGGATGAAAAATGATAAAATAAACATCTGCAGCTCAAAACGCTTATGATATCTTAATTGCGAACAATAAATTTTAACAGAATTGAAATGACTTCCTTTTACTTGAGCCCTGTGATTCCTCTGTGTGGACATTTCACCCTCCCTAGCCCCACGATCCAGAGAGAGGCAGGCTTTGAGGAAAGTCTTTTTGTGTTAAAGCCTTTGAATATCTATTCTTTATGATCTCTATTCCCTCTGCTGAAGTTCAGAGTGTGCGTGAACAGAGGAAGGGGAAGGGTGGAATCATAACACTGATGATGAGATGACACCGAACATACTTTGGAGAGCATTTTTGATTCTTTACACATTTTCCTAAACTCAGACAAATATATCCAGAAGCTATCACTGTATTCCATAAGCTGGTTCGATGAATAATGGTTGTTATGACAGGGAGCAGTGTCAATCAGACATGATAGCTTGAAGAAGTAAAATAAACATGAAACAAGGCGAATAAAAAGAGAGTTATATAAAGCTCTCCTTGATGTTCAGCATCGTACCTCTTTACCCCTAGTGTGTCTGTTCTATAATGGCACAAAGTAGGGATGGGTTGTCGCTGTCTTTTTCATCTCTCTGCCTTTTGTTAGTATGTTGAGAGAGGCAAAGAGAGAGGGAGAGTGAGGAAGGAGGAAGAAGAGGAGGGTGCTGGGGATTGGACCCAGTCCCTGCACACCCAATTAAAGGAATCTTCTGCTCAAAGACACAGCCTGGCAACATGTGTTCTGACATTTGTCTTCCTGAGTGTTGTGATTTACGGTACCATGGAGCTAAAGGCTAAATTAGCAGCCGCCCAACATCAGAGACCTCACAGTAATGTCGGATGGGCGAGGATTGTCAGATAGGATCAGGCAGGCAGTGCGCTGCTGTCTTGTTTTCATCATCACATGCAACAGTACGGGCTGGCGACCATGGTGTGTTGCTGACAGACGAGTCAAAATAATGTTTGCTGAAATACAGGATCTGGAAATTATATTCAGTGTAATTTTAGCCGTAGCGGCGTGTTAATGGACGCCAAAACAGGAACAAAGAAACGCACATGTGGGTTGTATACTAAAAATATCAAGCACTTTAATAGAAACACCTGTACAATCACACACAGTCCAAGACAACAACTCGCGCATAAGTTCGACTTTTACAAAACTTATATTAAACTTATATTAAATTATATTATATTATATTTAGGGGTGGGACTTTAACGCATTAATCACGATTAATTAAGTACAAAACATTAATGCATTAAAAAAAATTAATGTGTTTAATCACAGTTTGCAACAACGTGGAGGGTTTGTCTGTGCAAATCAGAGACATTTTGTATTTATTTTTCTACTGTTTTCAAATTGAAATGCAATTAAATGCAATTTTCCAGACATTAAAAGAGCTGAGTTTACAATATTCATGTCTGCGTCTATTATTTGATTCAGTCGTCCAGTAAAATCCATTTAAATTTTAAAAAATGTTGCATTTTGGGGCAAATATTGTTATGCGATTAATCAAGATTAATTAATTACAAAGCTTCTAATTAATTTGATTATTTTTTTAATCGAGTCCCACCCCTAATAGTAAGTGAATCTTTATTTGATTTTTCTTGTCTTAAAAACCCAAATACAACATACTTCAGAATTCACCTGACTATAAAT
>OOFC01031729.1:11634-51906 GCA_900323345.1 Pseudochromis fuscus | reverse complement strand
TTCTCCTGACCACTGTGTTGCAATTTTTACATAATAAATAACAGTAAGAATTAATCCAAGTGATGTTGAATACACAACACTTTTCATTTCTGTAATGAGCAGAGTGGACAGCATGGCTGTGTCCTCAGCAGCAGGTAAACTTAACTGTGTAGCTTGTGTCATCCACATCTATGTGTCTATACAAAGTACTCCAACCTGCATGTAGGATTGTTTTCTGTCCTCTGAACCTTTAAAACACAATCTCTAATCGAGATCCTCCTTCCCCAGACGCTGCTTTCATCTCCTCCTGTGGGACCTGTTTGTGCCACACACTGAATTCTCTGATAAGCCTTGGAACCAGGCAGCAATTACACCACTAATTACACAAGTACAAAACTTTGACCTTGCAACTAATGTACCTGCCTGTGCACTTTGTCTCCGAATTCAACTTCTTCCACACAAACACACAACGGCAATACACACAAGAGTGAGCACATATTTTTTAAAAACACAGTGTTTTTGTACGTACAGCACAGACGGTATAGCTGCCCTGACGTTGCGGGGTGTGCCATCCCAGCAGCCGGTGTAGAGGTGTGATCTCACAAGGTGAGTGGATGCTGGAGGAGAAGGCTGCCTTGCGGTCAGCAGGGAGGCAGCGGGCCTCAGGGAAAAGCTCTTAACTTCTGTCAGGCACAAATAACTATGCCATTTTTCACCTCCTGATTTTTAACTGAGAAAATCATTGCGGTCCCCAGTCATATGAACTCTACTGCACATGCCATGAGTCACTTCTAGCTCTGACAGAAAGGAGCTCACACTAACCTGCCAATCTCTATTGTATTTTTTACATTTCTTTCACACTTCAGTGTTTTGGAGTGCTTAGCGTAAAACACCCATCTTAAACTATAGGCTGTATGAATGTATAATCATGCAGCTGAGGCATGAAAAAGTGCAGTGTGACAACTCTGGCTGTCTCGATTTCATGCCTTTGTGACCAAGAAACATGCAATAAGACTGTTTATGAAAAAATATATATATAAAATGTCTGTTGTCTTGTTTAATCCTTAAGCTGCAATGGTAGTAAAATTACTCAGCTGCATGAAATGTACAAATATTATCAACAGTCATTGTATATCTCAATGTCACTGCTGCTTTAATTGTGGAAAAGGGAAAGCAGATGCACTAGTAACACTTCTATTACACTTCTATATTGCATGTGATCACACTGGTTATTATACTACATATTATATGTTACCAGTAATCTTGAAGCAACCTGAAGCTGAGTGTGGACACAGTGATTTACTGTGGTCAAACTGCTGCTAGGTGGTGCTAGTGGCGCTGTCTCTGAGGGAGACGTTATCCTCTGAGTGAAGCAACACAGCGGATTTCATCTGTAATTTGCCAAAAAAGTAAAAATGTCTAAAACCATCTTGGACTAAGTCCAACTACAGTTTAATTTTTTAATTTATATGCATTATATGTACATACTGTAAAAAATACTGTACTTCCCGTGTTTGCTGAAATAGCAGCAGTGACTTTTCATGTGCCTCCCAGGCCTGTACTCGGGAGGCACTGATTCTTAAAGTGAGAATATATAAGAGGGGGTGCCCCCGTGCTCGAGTATATTGCCATACATCACATCATTTAACACTTTGAACTGTCAGAAATGTGTCACTCAGTCTCTCTCTTGATACCTTCATCTGTCAGACTGAAATCATAAATACAATCATTTCCCCAATGTTGGCTCTTTATTCTGTCAACCGTTTCAAAATGTGACTGTGCCTCTTCATTTCCGACACATGAATAAGTGAGAGGCCATTAATATGTCTCTTTCATTACACTCTGGCACTCTGCTCTGCATGAGCATGCAAAGAGCTGCGTGTTTTGCTGGGCTCCGGTTCTGATGTCCGATTTGTAAGGCAACAAAGATATGTCACCAAAGTGTCTTTCTGTGAATTCATATTTTGTTACTGTTGTTTAAATAGTGCAGTAAAGGAAAGAGAGTCAGTTTCATACAGCAAACACGTCACGGTGTTCTGCTTAAAGTTATTAGCATTTTTTGCATCAATTTAAATGAATTACTTTTTTATAAACAGAGCAGAGTTTATATTTTTTCTGAGAAATAATAAATTGTGAGTTTATGGCTCAAAAATGTACTAAAACAAACAATACAGAATAGTGAGGGCTGTGCTTGTGGCCAAATTGAGTTTTGTTTCTAGTTTCAGTTCAGCACTTTTTTGTTTTTTTGTCTGAAGATCACCCTGCGTTCGACAAACACATTTTTTTTCTCTTCTTTTCTATCGCCACTCCCAAGACAAGATTAGAGGGGAAACTCATCAGTCTCCTTGGCTGTTGTCTGATAAACTTTTTATTTGAAGGGTGTCCTGTCTCGTGTCTCTGGTGTCTTCCTCCAGTGCACTCCTGATTTGAAATATAGCCTTACATAATGAGGGAGAAAAATAGAGCGGTGTTGCACCCCTGAGCCAGTGTCAGCTTAATCAATCATCTGATCACGGCAGGCATGCTTACTCTACTCGCTTCACATCCGCCACATCCTTCCCCCTGCTCAACAATGTGACAGCAGCATAATTCATTTTAACTCAAAAATTAAAGCAGCAACACCAAACTTGTCCTTGCATCTTTTTTGTTTAAACACAGGGCAGTGTGTTGGTGTAAGCGTGTGTTTATGTTGCTTTTGTTTGTGTATTTATAATAAATCTATATTCTGTAGGTGCAAGATTAAATTCTCTTTTAATATTCTTATCCTATTAAATGCATGTATGCCTAGAAGGCGTCTTTTGAGGTACCTGTATGCAATGCAAATTTTAATTAGAGTTGGCTTTGCTTGCTCATACAAGCATACATAGCAATACAGATGTGTTTTTTTTGCGCGGTGTGTGTTTTTAGTGGGAAAAAAGTGTGTTTATGTCATTCAAGTTCAAGTTCCTCAGCTTCGACATGCAACAGGCATGGATTGTGAGTGCAGGGTTCACGCGGTCAAATTGCAGTAGGTCAGGAGGTCGGGGAAATTTGGAGGAGCTGAAGCCGAGCAGGAGGAATGGAACTTGGCCTCTTCGCTTGGCAGTGAGAGATTCCTTCTGGCTTTCTTTCAAAAGTCAGCCGTTAGCACAGAGCAGCTCCAAAAGTTATATCATGCTGTTGTTAGTGAGTGACATGCAGGAGGGCTGCAATGGAAACAAACAGTAAAATTGATTTTTTTTATTTTTTTTATTTTACTCCAAACGTGTTCGGTCCACACTAAAAATGCTGCTTGTTTTTTTGTGTATTTGATATTTTTTGCATGAATAACACATTTTACATTGTCGTCAGGATGTTTGTCCTTTTGTTTCAGGCCTGTTTGTCACAATTTACCTTCATATTAATGATGTAAGTTGACCAATGAAATCTATCTTATAAACAAATATATGAAGAAGAGTTATAAAAGTTTCTCATATGGACACCATAGGAGAGGAAAACACACCAAAGCTATAAAGAACTTTTTTTAATGATTATTTGGTATCGGTTTAATTCTTAAGATTATACTTACAAAATGAGAATGCATCAGAAACATAGGCATACTTTCATTTCTGCTAAATCACAGTATTGTGTAGTCATGGGAGAGTTTGTTGCAGTCCTGTTTCTGTGACTACTTTGGCCATTTTTAATGTGAACAGCTTATTTATTCTATTTAGTGGAAAAAGTAACTATAACATAGAAATATAGCACAAGAGGCAACTACAATATGGTTTTAGTACATTGAAAATCTTGTAGAAGTTAACCACTGCCATGCCATGAAACTCATATATGTCTCATAAAGGCAGCTATTTCAGTCTTGTACATGATAATTAATTTTACAATATGCATAGAAATAATACAGAACTACTGCTTTGATCCAAGACAGGGAACTTCTGACACACTCATTGTATTGACTGTCTTGTCTGTGAGCAGTCTGGCTGTGTGCTGAGAGGGCAGGACCATGTCAAAGTCCACGTGCACCGCTTTGAAGAGGCGGGGTTCCGTCTCGCAGCTTTGCCTGCTGATCACATGCAGAAAGCGTGCTGTTTGTAATTTGTGCGCAACAAGCGGGGGCACGGATGATGCCGGTTGCCAGAGTGACGTTTGATGCCAGCTTGTACACGGCATTGTATCTTAAAGCGTATTCTCTCTCCAAAAAAAAAACTGCTTGTCAATCCTCTCTTTTTATCAGGCAGCGCGGAGACACGCAGGTTGTTCTGTGCGTAAAAGGGAAGAGTCCTTTCATCAGCACCAGCGGACTTCTCGGAGATTCAGTTCCGCGCCTCCCACAGGATGGTGGTGATGATGATGATGATGATGATGATGAAAATAATAATTGCCCCCTATTTTAGATCTTTGGCCAATAAAGTTGAAAAGTCCTATGGCCGGGAGTAGCCTGCAGACTGCTGTAACATGCCTCAGCCAAGAGAAGGCTTTCGCAGTGAAGGAATGTGCAGTGAATGTTTCCAGCACCCCCGCAGCTTTTGACTGAATTTGCAAACACAGACGTGACTGGTGATGAAAATATTGATTAGAACCACGGAAATGAGGATAAATGTAGCCATGCTTTACTGGGAGAGTGTGATCAGTGATGAAAGCACAAAGCAGCAACCCCTGAGAATCGATATTTTCCATAAATGATACTCATTATGTTCAGTGTAATGGCCAAGTAAATGTAAATGGTGAAACTATGTGTCACAATAATGTAGTGTGACCACTCTGGACAGTTCTTCAGTTTCAAATTCAGCAGCAATGTTGAGCTGATGTTATTATAATTTGCCAAACTTGCGTATAAGATAATGCGCACATGTGTAAACACGTTGCGAAAGGTTGGACAGTATTCAAATACTGGCGTTTCCATGTAAAACTGCGCAGGGTCGATCGGCATGGATTACTTTCAGGCCTACATCTATTCTTCGGCTATTGACAACCTCTCCCTTTTCAGCTTGCATGACTGGAGCTCTCACTAGCGCTGCTAGTGGACAATCAAACCTACACACCCACCTCCAGACACACTCGCATTTCTCATTTCTTACTTCTAGTCTAAATTAGATAGCAAGACGTAGTGTCGGAGCTCACAGATCGCATAGAATTAGTTTAAAGTACTAGCGGTAGTTAAACAGTAAACCTGAAATTCAACATGGAGTCCCCTCCAGATCCAGCGAGCGACCCGGGCAACAGCGCCTCGGAGCCGGCTACCCCGGTCAGGGAAACCCCGGTAAACCTGGAGACGCTCCGGAAAGCGGACCATCCAGCCCCGGTTCGAAGGCAGACCTGTTCAAGCACAAACAGAGGTAAGCGAACCGCGTTTCGCTTTTTTACCGGATGGGGAATAGAGACCGATGGTGGAAATTTTAATCAAACTTCAAAATGAATTAAACCGCGTCTCCATAAATAATTGCACACTGTCTTAATTCTCCCAGCCACAGAGACACAGCTTTTTATTTAGTGCCACCGCGGCTTTTTGTGCCCGCTTGGTTGTAATTAGTGCTTCGGTGTGTGTTGCCTGTGTTCAGGCTCGACTGACAGCTCAAATCATAGGGGGGTGATACGGTCAAAAGATGTCACATTTACTCATGACTGCAAAATTAATCAATTATCCAGGAGCTCAGGATTGACCAGCGGGACCTTGTGTTCGTGCCAAAACAGGCCAACCTGCGCGCTCATACGAGATTATTGTCAAAGTGTCGAAAGTGAACTTTGGGAAAACTGTGGGCTAGTTTATCGATCAGTCACATTATCCTTTGTAGGGACGTGTCCTCCACTGTGGCTCATACAGCACACAGCGCCGTCTGGCTGGATTTTTTTTTTTTTTTTCATCTCCAGCTAACAGATTTAGGCTATTCCTGTGTGGAAAAAGACGCCCCAGCAGCTGGAATTTGTTTAGTGCCAGCAAACACAAGCATGAAGGCGCTGCACGCCGTTTTCGATTTAACCAGCACATGATCAGACAATTAAAACTAAGCGAGCACACACTGTCAATCAGCCCATCTAAAGTCTGTCTGCATCGATGCAGGAGGACGAGTCCGTCTCCTGCTCCTTCTTCTTCTTCTTTTTTTTTTTTATTATTTATTCTTGTACATGATTTATCCATCACGTCCCGTCCATGTTGTACAGTACAAGACAGTATTTAACCACACCCCCTCTCGGCTGTCTTCAGTACAGGCTAACCGGGCTCACCCAAGTTCAAAGAAATAGTGATTTCTCTGCTGATTCTTGACAAGCAGAGTTGCTGTATATACACGGCAGTGAGGCGAACCGTGTAGATGTGACAGGTAATTCATTGAACGGTGGTTTTTGCGTGCGCACTCTTCCTGTGCGCAAGGGTATATTTAGAGTGTGATATGGTGAATGTGGAATGTAAGCTGGTTATGTAACAGGTTTAGCCATAAACAGAGGCGCGCAACAGAGAGCAGAAATCATCATCGCAGATCTTTACACTTTATAAAATATAGTTCACCCACTCCTCATTACCACCACGGCTGTGAGGTTAAAGGAGAGAAAGAGGAAAAACAAAGCCCCGCACTTTAGCGAGTATTTATGTACACAAGACTAAAGGGAAACTGTGTGACTTTGTGGGTTGGCACAGCCCGAGCGCTTATGTAATAGCGGGGCAAAGACAGGTAGTTGGGAGGCTTCTTGGATTGATTTCTTTTTTCACAAGTCTGACTTTGAGACACTCCTAACCTGCTGACCCATATTCACCCCACCCTTTTATGCACAGGATTAAAGTGCGTCTGGGAAAGAGAAAGACAGGAAAAAGAACGCCTTTGGTCTGTTATGTAATGCTGAATGGGTGAAAAAAATAGTTTCAGTGGGGCAATCTCTGCAGTTTTCAGGAGTTTTTCTACACTGAAACTTTATTTTATGAACAATAAAGATCATTGTTGGGGAGTATTAGCAGTGGAAAGCTTGAGAAAAAGTTTTGGGAACTTTTTAAAAACTTATTTAAAGTCCAAATTTGTCTGAAATTAGTTCCCAGGTTCATTTAATCTCCTTGTTGTTCCAACCTTAATGCGTACAGTAGCCCGTCACCATGTCTGTTGTGTCACATGGGCCGACCTTGCTCAATTTTTAAGTGTGTGGCAAGTGTGTTAAAAGGCAGTTCATGTTTTATGTTTCAGAATTCCGTTTAAAAGACACTTAACCAAAGTCACAAAGGAAATGTAGAAATATTCAAAGTATTCTTTGTGCAGGAGAGTAGAAGAAGAGCTCGCTTTCATAAAGAGGTTGTAATTGTTTTATTTAATAAAGTGATCATGTAAAACTGCACATGCTCCGTTAGAAGAAACTGCAGCCGGTTATTATGTTGGCACGGTGAAGTGGGGGACTGCTTCAAAAAATAAAACAAAGAAAAATATTCAGGATTCACGGCAGCGTTACAGACTTGTGAGACATTTTTTAGGATTATGGTCCCACGCTCAGACTCGGGCTTTTCAGGCCAGCCACAGAAACCAACATCTGAAAGGCGGCAGACACTTTGCTTAAGCACAGTTTCCCTCTTCACACCAGCTGTATTAGACTTTCTGAGGATGCACATTTCTTATCCTGCATGCAGAGCGTTTACTGTTTTAACCCTGAGTGCTAATACCTTTTAAGTAGAAAGGGCTTACTTCAGCAGAAGCTCTGCCGTAAGACTTGAGTGGGTCAGAGAACAGGCCTTGAAGGGCTGTGGATATCATTACTGGAAAGAAGAAAGGGTGTTATTTTCATATTGCAGGATCTCTCAGTAGCGAATTTGGAAACAATCAATATTAATGGCTTGGTTATGTAAGGTGATGGTCTCTGCAGAGGTTTGAAACCTCACAATTGCACAGGGAAGCTCTGAAGCCACAGATATGAAAAGAAACCTGGTGTCCGGATCCACGTTTAACACGAGCTGAAAATATGTGAGCGTCTTAGTATTAAACTGCACTGAATTACTGCTGCACTTGTCTTCTTCTACAATACAAATGCTTGTTGTTGTCATTTATATAGACAGCCAGTATTTATTAGGTCAAAAAATGCAACTTATAAAGTACAGATCATGTCATGTTGCTTTTAAAAATGTGAACGCTGTCACCAGGTGAAGTGCGATTCAGTTTTCTGCAGTGGAGAACATTACAGTGCGACCTGCTCATTATTTAACTTCACGGTCATATCTAGATACAATCTCATATGATTTATTGGAACTTAATACCAGCTGTCTACCTGTTCTGTCGCAGGACTCAGTGTTACTGGTCCGTCACACATTTTTGTTTTCTTAAAATAAAAACAAGTCTTAGTTTCTTAAAGCTGCAGTTTAAAAGATGATCTGAAGTGAAAGTAAAAATATTCATCTTCTCTCAATGAACTTGTAACCAGACTTTATCCAGCAGTTTTATTTTTGGCCAGTGAAATGAGAGCTCTCAGTGAGACTGGCGGCATTTATTTAGTTGTTGGTGACACAAGATGGATGAGGTGTAGGAACGCAGAAATGTTAAAAAAAAAAAAAGTTTTTACACTAAATCTCAGAAAGCTGGGAGTTGGCATGGGGCTTGCACGCCACTCGAGTGGACAGCGGCATTATTGTGGCTGTGGCATTCTCAAATTCAGTGAATTAGGGCTCTCTGCCCGCTGGAGAGCATGAAGATACAGGTATAGGCTTAAAGCTGAGCCTTCAGCTCGGACAAATCCGGGAGAAGAACTCCATTATGTGTCCCTTTTTTTCTCTGGCTGGCTGCCTATAACATAATATCGAGTTTCAGTCCTCCTGCTTTTTCAATTCTAAAATGTTGGTACAGTAATTTTATTATAAATCCTTTTATTGGTCCCTATCAGACATGTAACATTGTTAAACGTTAACAATCAGCCAGTTCTTCAGTGTTTCTCCAGGTGCACATTGTTGCAGAGATGGTGACATGTGCTCCTCATTTAGGTTTTGGCAGCGCTGTCTTGCTCTTTTGTTCTTATGAGCTTCAAAGGTCAAATAAGATTTCAGTGGCAGCATGCTTATCTCATGAGTGTACCTGTGAATGTCAGCATGGCATCAACACTGATGTCAGCTGTGGGGCTCCTTGTTTCTTGTATGAGATTAGGGATGAGTAATTTGTCAGTTAAATAGATTATTATGCACATTGTAACTTTCCTGCTGACCACATTTCCCCCGAGTTGGAGCAGTTAGGGACATCACAACACCACAGAGTTTGGTAATCGCCACCAATACCATTAAATTCCACAATTTAATACCAAATTCAAAACCAAATGAATCCATAAATATAATGTATGTTAACCTGAAGTCTTACTTTAAGTCACTGTGAGTACAGATACCACACACTTATACAGACAGAGTTATACTTTGACGGATCTTTTCAGAGGTGATGGGAAGATTATCTCTTGTGAACGTGTCATTTGTGTGTAGCATTGCTAAACATATGTCAGAATAGGATTTTATTGAATTAACAACTGAAAGTCACTCCCTTGAAGCCTCAGTGTTGGTATATCAGCTTATTATTGTCTATATCTGATCATCAGTGTGTTTCCTTTACACAAGTCTCAGCAGACCTGTTGCTGCACTTTCTGCTGCTCCTCCACATGTTGCTGCTGTGGTTCAGTATCTTCTGTACTTTTTCATCTACGTAACCTCAGGAAGCTTAGGTGCCATGAAGAATAAAAAGTACCTTCACATCTTCAAGATTTTGGCATCTTTTGTATGAAAATATGAATTGCTATGACATCCATGACACTTTAATGGGGTTTGAACCAATAAATATAACTTTAAAGTGTTATTCTCAGAGGTTCACAGGTTTTGCTGGAAAATCTATACAAAACATATCATAATTTTATTTTTTTAATGTACTGCATCTAAAAATTCAGAGAGTTTGTTTGGAGTAAGACCAGTCAGAGGAGCGTATCTACCTCTTTTCCTGATTTCTTCCTGATTTCTTCTTAAGTTCATCCTGTTCAAAGAGTTATTTGTGTGAGACATTTTTATGTAAATGTTTGTGGTATTTTCTTTTTTAAATATTGGGATTTAATAGATTTCTGCCAGCGTGAGTGCAAGTGACAAAGGGGTTGTCACTTTTTGGTCAGGTTGGTGTAGCAGTGTGCCCTCTGTGGGGCAAGGGCAGGTTTTAAATTTAAAATTATTCGAGCATTTAATGTTTTGTATCTATCACATGAAGGGATTACAAATGATGTAACAGGCCCTGGTTTGCTGCTGTTGCCTGTATTTGGTACGAGTAAAGCTGTATGAATGGACCCCTTCTTAGTATAAACATCTGGACCAATGGCTTCATGTGACTCAACTCTATTGTTGTCAACTTTGTACAAATTTAAAGCAATTATGTTATGGGTAATATAACACAGAAAACTCAATTGACCAAGGTTAAAGTGATGTCCTTGTGTTTTTATCAGGATGTGGTTTTTGTTTCTGAGTGGTAATGGCTGTGCAAGTTGTTAGTTTGTGCTGGCATAATAAAAACAGTCTGAATATACACTAGATGCAAAGGAAAAGTGGACAAACTATGTATTTAAACTAAAGCACAACCACAAGAGTGCAGGCCACAAATGTCCTGGTGCGGCTGCATTTTTTTCCTCGTAACTTGTAAATCAGTTTTCAGCTTTACTTTACATTAATAAGCAATATAAATTAAGACAAGTTTCAAAACTCAGCCTAGACCAACTGTGAAAGTTTTAATCTTGTGGGACAGCATATTTTGGAGTTTGAATCACCAGTGACTTAACTGGGGCTGGCGAGGAAATTTCAACTGGTGACAGACACCAGATCTGATGTGAAATCTCCAGTGGTGAATGATAGCTCAGATCTGTGGCCCATTTACAGAAGTTTGTATCTTAGATAGAACATTTTGAACAGTTATGACCGGAAATACTCCAGATGCATTATTGGAGGGCGTTAAAGGAGTCTAAATTTAATGTGGTACACTGTGACCTAAGTACTCGTGCTGCTTGGCTTCGCGCTGCTCTGTGCCTCTCTGATATGAAATGGGCGCCTTAGAAGAGGCCAAGAGGGAAAGAGGTGGCGAGAGGGGTCTAAAGACTAACTCTGAGGAATTCTTATGTCACATCCACCGCCAGGCCTTTCACATCTCCACCATTGTGGATGTAGGGGTGGGAGCTCCCGAGCAGATAGGTGCATGGAAAATACCAGCACAGAGGAACTTCGACCCGTAGCATCTGTCAAACCATCATCCTGCTCACAAAATTATTCCAAACACATATGATCAAGCTGCTTCATGTCACATGTGTCAAGTCATGAGGACTGAAATCCTCTGAGTGTCACCCCACTCAGAGGAAGTGGTGTTTTTTTTTCTTTACCACAAAGCCTTTACCTCTTTACCGTATTGAAAACAAATTGATCCTATGTGTGTGTGCTTTGAAACAGTGAGAGGTAACATTGTAAAAGCTAAAGCATGTTATTCAAGCAGCACACCTCAAGAGCCTCTTCACTGTTATTTATCTTGCTGTCTGTAGGCTAAATGGCTCTCAGTGCAGTCCTGCTTTAAGGACTCTTAAGTGGTGGAGTATGACATCGGGCCAAGAAAAAAAATGGAAATATCAGATGCATATTGTAGCCTGTCTACTTCAGATGAAGAGTAGCAGCTATAAACATTCACAAGGTAGAATAATCCACATGCTTTCCCTTTGCTTACAGTTGTCATGTCAGTACTCCTGCAGGGTGTATTAGTAAAATACTGAAGACTAGAGATGGAAAATTACAGATGTAGAAATCAGTGTTTTGCTTTTCTTTTGCACAAATCCATTTTCAGATTTTAGAAATAAATAAAATTACTAAGTGGTCAGGCTAAGACCATTTACTTATATAAACATGGTTTTCCTCACACAAGGTAAGGTTTGATTATCAAGGAGAGCAAAACACACACATCCCATCCTTGTTACATCAGTAGTAGTGTATTACTTCACAAACTTTATCCGTCACCTGAAATAAACAAAAAACTTTTGGAGACATGGGAGATAAAACAACTTGAAAATCAGTGTCATTTCTGTTGGCTTGATTATTTATATTGGAATAACAAGCGCAACTTAATCTCATAAATAAAAAAGGGAGAGATACAGATCCGTCCCCTCCAGGTACTGCCACCACTTAATCGAATTAGCTCCACTCGCAGGCTTGACGGGCTCTTCAAACACCCCTGGTGACTTCTGAGTGCCGATTACAATCAGCTACTATTTTCAGCCTTTGATTAAAATCTGGTGAGGTTGGACAGAAATTTTTTGAGCGCAGAACTAACTAATTATTAACATCGCAGCCCAGCTCTCTCTCTCTCTCTCTGCTGGTTACTAAGGGCCAATGGGCTGCAGTAGTTAAACAATACCCATAAGTATTAATCATGTGGAATCACTCTGTGTGAAACTATTAGCTTGGTCTTATTGAAACATCTTTTACTAATCACAGTGTTGTACAAATGTATTTTACTGACCTTTGTGCCACGTTAAGCAAATCTGAGTGAAGAATATCTGTGAAATCAAAGAGACGATTTGTATTTGTTTCATATTGTAAGATTTTGTGTGTTTCAGATGAATTATAACACTATAATCTTTGTCAAATAATCTAGTTGTTCATACAAATCCGACAGACAACATCAGTGAACTCGACTCTTTACTGGTAAAATAATAGAAGATGATCACAATTGTTCGGGCCTCACACAGTATGTCACAGAATCATTGTAATGTGCTTGTCAAAGACAATTCTGCTCTTTTGTTACTTTCAAAAGGCAGCTTTTGAATATGAATAAGTCACTAATGAATATTTGGTTCTTGCGTGTGTCTGTGAATTGATTGCTTTAGGAGGCGTAGAGAAGACAGAGTGTGGCACGATGGGGCTCAATCAATGCCGCAATGTTGCTGTGCGGCTTTCTGACAGTGATTGAAAGACAGAGTCACTCTTCAGCATGTATGATTCTCCAATCCTTACTCACTGACAAATATCATCTGTCTGATCAATCAATATTTGCAGCTTTATTTTAGTAATGCAGTGCTTAAGAGGCAATAATTAACGCCATGCTGGGTTGTTAAAAGCCTATTTTTATGTGACAGACCGAAATAGACATACAGAAATAGGAAGATGAAAACCTTTAGTTGAGGTTGATAGTGGCACATCTTGTAGACGCTCCATGCACGCCGCCCCGTGAACTTATCAGGAAGTTGCGGTTTCCTCGCGGCGTAATGATTTTGGTCTCTTTCAAGTTAAACATCCGAATCAAAATGACAAACTTTCATTTGAATCACAAAACGTCCTCCTTGTTTTTTTGTTTGAGGTTGTAAGTTTGTTTAATTGAAATATAGTACGAGACAATGGAACTGAAGAAATATTCATTCAGTGTCATCTTGTGTTAAACAAGTGTGGCTTGTGATGCTCATTAATTTCTGCTTGCTCCACTTGCAGTGTTTGGGCTCTCTTTGCTGGCTCGGTGCCACAGTGTCTTCTGAAAGAGCCACTTCATCTCTGTCAGGGGCAGGTGGAAATTTGCTGCACACTTCTAATTGGACAAAGTGCCTTTCAGACTCTGAGCCTTCATACACAGATCAGATTATCATACAGACCAGGTGTCAACAGAGGTTTTTCACCTCCCCCGTCCTTCTTCTGGTCAGTTTTCAGATTCTCCCTGGACCAACTCCACGTCACCAAGCGCTATGAAAACTTAATCACAAAAAAATCCCACTTGTTGTTTTGGCTTTGGAGCTTTTATTGTATATTCTCAAGCAACACTGGGACAAAAAGATCCTCTCATTTTTTACAGACGGCGAGAATTTTGCCTGCACAAGATTCCCAAGCAGGTGCAGTGTTATTTCAAAGCCTTACATGTCTGGACATCTTTAGTCTCAAATATAGAAACATTTGCACCAGCCAGGAGGAGAATCTGAGGCTGCAGGCTAGCTCACACAGGGCTTCAAGGTCTGCAGCATAGCTCGGGGCCAGACCTCACTTCGCTTGTAAAAGTAGTGGGAGAAATCTTTAGATCAATTCTTCATCTACCAGGTAACCAGCGAGAAGAGGAGCATGTTGGGCGATGTTGGTTTGCTGGTCTGGATCAGTTAGATGGGCAACAGATGAATTTTTTCCGAGCCAGGAAGTGAAACAGACTTGTGATGGATGTTCGAACAAATACAAGGAGATAGAGGAATTTTTCAAGACCTTTCATATTCTTATCTGTTCATTTAAGTACTGACAAATGCGTTCAGATCCCATTTTAATTCTGGACGGGCAATAATGAAGAAAGCACAGAGGGCTTTAGGTCATGTCTGTGCTTGTGCAGCGGGAGGAGGAAATGTTTTACTGTCTGTTGATATGAAAAGTATGTAAATAGAGAATAAGATGGGGCATAAAATTGAACCTTGAAGCCGAAGTAATGTGTTTGCAACAATGGGAAAATAAGTATGTAAGAGGTTCAGCGTTGTTTAATATATAAGTCTGTTTTAAGACGGTCACTTATGTCGTGTGAAAGGTTGCAATAAATCTAAAAGAACATTGTACTTTGACTTATTGTTTTATTTCTTTTTTAGGGTGGCACTTAGACATTTTGTTTCAATGCATAAAACCTGTTTCTTGCATGAAAAAGCTACAAGGAGTAAACAAAACAAACGCAGTGTTGCATTTAACTCAATATCCTTTGATAGTTGAAAGGCTCAACCAGTTGCACACAGTGATAAATACATTATCACTGCTGCTTCCACACATCAGACAAACACGGCAAAATTTTGACATATTCAATTGCTTATCTTGTCTGCACGTTGTCAGCCCAGATGTACTACACTATGCTGATTTGATTCTGGGCAAAGGAAAGTGGACAGGAGAGATTGATGGTGGTGTCCCCAGTCAGACAGATAACACCTGATTCTGCCTGCAGGGGGCTGGTCTGGCACACTCCTCCCCTGCGCCTCAGATGCGTCGAAGGCTGTGCTGAGGAGGTGAACCGTTCCTTCACTCAATGCAAATTCAGGGCCACATTCAGAGATGATCCCAGGACGATTGAGCCAATGTGGCCCCGAGCACTCGGCACCACATGATCCATGCATCAGCCACACCTGGGAAAAACCCACACAGGCATGGGGGTCATTTGTTTAACACAGGTGCATCATGCATCTCAAAGCACTCAAACAAGCGCGCACACACTCACACGTGTCCACACGCTTGAATGCAATCTCAGATACACACACATGCAGCTAAATATGCACATACACACAGATACATAAAATGAAATGCTGTCTGTGCACATGGTGGTGTATTGGATACATATCCACACTACAGCACCTTTTGTTATGACCTGTTGTTTCCTGCGTGTGCTGTTTTAGGAATCACAAACAAAGGCGTGAGTTGAGATTTTTGATTACTAATATACTGCATTTGATTTAAAAGTAAATTATACTTAATAGTAGCAATTAGTATAAGCAGCACGTTTTCAAAACTTTATGTCCCCAAGATTTGTTTCTTCGTACTGATAAAGAAAATTGTCAATCATCAATAATTTCTTCACCTCTCATGGTGAAGTGCCACAACAACATCTGGATCCAGCTTCTTACATGTGAGGAGTTGCAGCCTTTTTTAAACGTTTTTCAAACATTGAATACTGTACCTTTTGAGATTTTGACAGTCGGTCAGACAACGCTAGCGACTTAAAGACATCACTGTAGGCTCAGGTATAATTGTAAGGGATCTTTTTAACTTTTTACTGAGGCTATTTAAAAACTTCCCTGCTCTTTGTGCTCTACTAAAAGCCTTTTTATGCTGTTACATCATTTACTAACCATCAGTTAACATCTGAGTGTCTTGTGATCCCCACGGATCAAAGTATTCTGCTCCATCCTCAAAAAGACATACAGTGTAGCAAAACAAATTTTCTTTTTTTATTCAATAACAAGGTGTGCAGCACAGGTTCTCAGTGTGTGAAGCAGATGGTGAAAGGCTAGTGTATAATAGATCTCAATATTAACTGTAGCGCATGCTGGGAGTGTTGGTGGATGGCACACAGCAGAGTAAAAGAGAAGCAATGACCTTCTGTCCCATCATTTACCCTCTCGTGCCCCCCATATCGCTCTCAAATTACTTTGTTTTAGCCAATTAAAGCAGCCGGCTGAGCATCAAGCAGGCTGCCATTTTTCGCTCACCTGGACCCATGTGACATTATCGCTCTGTCATCGGGAGAGATAGCCGTAAGTGGGAATCTCCGGCATGGCACCGTGCCACCTTAGACCCCACTGTGTTCACTGAGATTAATGCAGCGATTCTCCCTCCAACTTGCAAGAATCAGTCGGCTCTCTCATCTGTTCCCGGTGATGGCACTGCACAGAGCACTGAGCTCCTCACTGCATTAACCACAGAGCCAATGATTGCGGTGGCTGCCACACTACAAAGTAAAGTGCATGTATGTGTGGGTGTGTTTTCATATATATATATATATATATATATATATACATATATATATATATATCCATCCCCATATCTTCTGTATTCCTGTACAACCCCTGTAACACCAAAATGATCAGTTTCGAAATATGCAAGAAATCTATTGTCTCTTGCTATCTTATTGCCTTGTAGCTGATCAAGATACCATATGCTGAGAAAAGGTTCTCCATCCAAATCCTTTAATGGCTCAATAATAGAAAGACGGCAGACACAACAATACCATGGCACAGAATGAGTGAAGGACCGGAGTGTGTGGTGTTTAACAGCCATACGAGCACAGATTATGTGCTTGAAGGGGCTGAATTGAGTGCCAGCAGCGACAGTTGGGCTGGGAATTGAGTGTGCCTGGGACGTGCGGCTTGACTCCGCTCGGAAACACCACTGGGTCCAGGGCTCATCTCTGTAGTCCTCCGCCTCCCTCCTCCCATCGAGGCATTGTGGCCTGCCGTTTGCTCCGCTTCTCCGGGGGAATGGACGGGCCCCTGCTCCCGCTTGATGAGCACTCACTAATGGCTGCTTCTTTGAAAGCTGACGGGCCTGTTTGAGGAGGAGTGTCTTTTACTTCCCTCCAGCTTGCCTTGGCTGGGCATTCGTCAGGCTGCCTGGCTTTGCTTTTCTGCCCACATGATGGTGTGCCAAGGGGCTGAAACGTCTGTCATTTGTTTTACTTTCAAATAAAAGTTGATGATTTACCAATAAAAAGTAAAAATAGTCTTTTGATGATGTCTGGAGACATATGGAGAAAGTGTTGCAACAGTGACATTTTCAGCACTTTGTCAGGCTCGAAATAACAAAAGACAAAGGAGATTTGTCTTTTTACTTTTTTGCATCTGCTCTGATAAAGAGTTGTGTGTCCACAGTTGTGTGTAAAGTGAACAAGTGTGTATAAAAAGCGTAATACACATTAAAATATGGTTGGGGACGCATACAGACGGTTGCACTGCATTGACGCTGGCAGGCTTCTTTAATGTCTGCGTATCAGGCCATTTAATGACTTGCCAAAATACACTGTGATGTCATAAAAGGAAGCAGAAACAATTGCACCCCCACTTGTTCATGTTTTATTTAAGTAAAGGTATTTTTACTGCTCAGCGCCACTAAAAAACTGTAGCAGCAGTTTTAAGGAGATGTATTCTTAACACAGCTTGGAGCTGGGAGGTCTGTAAATACAAAATTAGAAGTTGAGTTTGGGCAAACATGACAATTTGCATATTTGCTGTTAATCCTCCATATTTCTGAAATACACCCAAATCAAGAAAGATGAAAAAATACTGACAGAGTAAAGAGGAAACCAATGGCAGCCTGGTAGTGGAGAGTATTCTGGTATTTTTTTGAGACACCCACACAGTAGGTGATAGGACGTGATGCTTTACTTGTAGAGCTGATCGATCAGTGGAGCTACCACTTACCTGGTCACTCGTCTTCCTTTACCCTTGACCACTGCCCAGTCTTTTTACCCCAGAGGGAGCTGTTGCTCCTGTTGCCCTCCTCCTCACCAGACTCCAGCTTCTGGAGACTCCATTAGGAAGTTGAAATTGTCCTTGGAAATCTCCTCTCTCTAACTTCTCTTGTCTTTACACTCTCCAACCCCTTCCCACTCTGTTTCACGTGCACTCTTTTTTCCCCCACTTGAAACTAGGGCGAAGGTCAGAATGGCGAATTTGATATAAGAGCTGACATGCTTCTGTGGAGCACCTTGTCAACTCAAAACAATAGGTTTGCAGGAACTGTTATGCCGTATAAAGAATGTTCGCATATTCCCACTGAAATGTCCTCGGCCAGACATTCCCAAAAGAGATGAGAGCATTTGTGTGCATACATTTCTACCAGTCCTGGCCCAGTAGAAAATGGAGGTTGAAATGAATTCATGTGACATAAGCAAATAAGTTCACAGGAGGGGATGAAAAAGTCGACTAATTTGCATGTTAGAACATTCACCCCTGTGATGCTCACTTTGGTCATTAAAAGCTCACTTTTCCATCTTTTTCTGTTTTGTGTTTATGTAGATTTTAAGCTCTTGGCATATAAGGTTGCAGCTGTGTTAGGCCACATATAATGTCTATGAAGAAGTAACAGATGTTAGCAGTTGCATAATGGTAAAAAAAAAAAAAAAAAAACCCAAGCAGCCGGCTGTGTTTTACAGCGGTGTGATCAAATAGTTTTAATTTGATCTGACCTCTTTGTCTCAGTGGTATCTCCGAGCTGCCTCCTGGTAGGAGCTTACAAACACAGAGTCATCAAACAGGTCAGGATGAATACAGACAAGGACCAGTCAGTCCAAATTTACTGCTTTTGTGAGAAAATAAACCGTGCACTTGTGTTTTTATTATTCTTGATGAAACAATTATAAAAAATATTTTTTTCTCAGCAATTGATATTTATTTTACTAACATGAAAGGTGTCTGATAGATTCAAAAAGGGTCCTGATTATATAAAAAAAGCTTGAATCAAATATGGCCGGATGGATGTTAATATAACAGCTTCTTTCATTTCCATTGTCAGAGATCTCTCACCAACCAGTTGTCACAGGCAGTTTCATCTCAAATTAAATTCATTTGGATATGACATTTTAATTGGAACACTATTCCCCATTAATTGAACAAATTAGAGGAAGTCTGCTGGGGGAAAGGTAATCTCTGGGAGAGATGATTTGGAATTCATGATTTAAAATTAAAAATCAGCTGCTGAGCTTTGTTTGTGTGATAGCCAGTTTGCGGCACTGCATGTAGACAGCGTCAGTGTTCGTGGTCTCAGCGGCACTCAGGGCTCACATTGTCTTCATTAAAAGCGATTAAGGAATAGGTCAATTTAGTCTGCTTGGCTGCTTGAGCTCAGCATTTTTTTTTTCCCGATGAAAATGTCTTTGTCTTCATCTGCCCTCGCTCTGTGGGCTCCGGCAGTCCTCGGTTTTCCTCGTGTTTACATGTCTGACTAAACGTCGCAGTGAATCGTGGCAGTTTCATTTTAGATGCTGTCATGTTGTCGTTGTTGTTTTTTTTTATTTGTGTGTGAGTGTATGTGCATACACGTGTGTTTGGGGTTTTCTGCTCCTGTGCTCTGTTTCAGGGTGCGTGCCGTCTGGATGCTGATGAGTTGCTGTCTGATTAGCAATGAAAGGCACTGTTTTCCCTGAAGCTTCAACTACAGTGAGCGATTAATTGTGCTAATAAAAAAAAAAAATCACCTTTAAATTTGTGGTGGATTTCATAAACATTTGGATACAGAAATGTTCTGCAAATAAGGTTTTTGTGATGTCTGTTTAGTGATTTCTTTACCCTATTTTGACCATTTAATTATTTCTGATACATTGTTGCATTTAGAAAGTTGGGGCAGCACATGTGTCACCGTACAGTCCCTCTGCATTAAATTGTGTCCTGGGATATTTCAGTGCTTTGAATGGCCTCTCACTAAAGAGAAGCTGTGTTGTTAATTCTTTATTTCAAGGTGGCCACCTGTCAGTTTCAGCAGACAGGCAATTTGGCCACAAGAAAAAAATCAACCGGTGCCAGGAAACCAGGTGTAGATAAATGCACATATGTCATCAGATTATAGGGGAAACTGTGTAAAACTCTGACCAATAATTGTAATTATTCCCTCATTTTATTATTCCTCTGTATCAAATCTGATCTATCCAGTATGTACCGTATGTTTTATTGTGTCGTTAATATTTTCCTTTATGACTTTTCAAATTAAAGCTCACCGTGTTTCCACCCTGTATTTATTATAGAGTTTTAACTCGTGGCCACAGAGCGATAGATGCTAAATGTAAACCACAAAGATAGCGCAGTTTTGAACTACAAATAATAATAATAAAAAAAATCCTGTAGTTTTTAACAACCCATAGATCTCAGTCGTTCCTTTTTTAGCACCCGGGAAACTGTCCCTAACTTGAAATACTCCTGATACTTCTGATATTAAGTAGGTAGGAAATAAAGAAATCATGTGCGGCGGTGATTATGCAAAGTGGCTGAAAGCCCTAATTGGAGTTCTCTATAGAAAAATGTGGAGGAAAAGCAGAGGATAGGGTGTAAGGAGGAAAAACAGCCAGCCAGACAGAGGGGGCTCCTAGATAGCGGGGCCACGGGGAAAAAGTTCCCCCATGCTTGTCAGAGTTTGAGCAAGTTCAGAATTGATGGAGCCCACAGGCAGCACTGCTAATTTTAGTTGAAATCACCTAAGTGGTTTGGCTAATTTATCCAGGCTCCTCGGCCTCAGCCCCTGGTTTCTGGCTCTCCCCCGCCTCCCTCCTCCCTCCCAGATATATCCACAAAGCGTGAAGGTACCAGGAGGTGACAGTGGGAACAGAAGGGTATTTTGTGCCCAGCTGATTTGCGGGAGCACCGGGTGGTTTCAACCTGTGTCATACATTTGGATATTGTTTGACCCTTAACGACAGCCCGGGTTCAACCATCTATTCCATAAAATGATTTATGCCACTCTGTATTTAATGGAAAGTGAAATTACATTTTAACTTTAAAGAAATATAAACGCAGTCACGGACATATCTGGTATCTGCTAATTATGTTTCATATTTCACATTTCTTGATTGTATTTAGATACAAGGATTTAAACATCAGGAAGTGTTTTGGAGAGCCAGGGAGTCTGATTTTGTGTAATGATGTTCTGCCAACTCTGCTGAACATGTTGAAGCTTAACAAGCATCATTGCTGGCTTTTGGATGTTTAGTAACAAATCAGAGAATCTCTTCATTTGTAGATAGGAAGCTGAGAAAAGAGAATTTAAAAGGAAACTCGACATTATCATAAAGGTCAACACAGATCAAATGAGTATTTAGCTTCATTGTAATCAAGCACTGTTGTGTTGTATGTGTAGCTTTGTAGACTACAGTTCAAATGGGAAGTGTCTGGGATCCTGGATTGAACTGTGAGTATTGTGAGATATTTCCTATGATTACTCGCATGGTTAAACCAGAACAGGATGTCTGAACATGTGATGTAACAGGGTGACTGAAGTACATCAAAACTTGAATGATCTTGAGTGTGAGTGTGGAGCAGGATGGATTTTCTGTACATGCCAAGAGATTGCTTTTGTTTATTTATTTTGTGACCTAACACTTTGAATCCTATTTACTAAAAAACAATGAAATTGCTTATTTCCCATTATTGAGTGACAGCTCCTAATTGAGGATTTAATGATGTTAAATTACTGCGAGCTTCTTTTTAATATTTGTTAGACAAGACACTTTGGGGTTAAAGAAAAGTAAATCTTGCAAATGTGATAACACCTGATGAAAGTAAAGCTAATGTGCCTCACACAGTGTTTTTAATTCAAGTTATTAACTGAATGAAAATGTTTGAAACCTGATTGTGCTCGTGCTATGAAAGAAACACTCAATTGCCCACAAGGCCTGTGCAGTCATCCATTTACAAATCAATCATTTTGAATTAAAAGTGCAACCAAAACCAGAAAAATGAGGGGATGTGGCAGCTTTGGTGTAATGTTACCTTGAAACACACTCAAATTAATCTAATGGAAAAACTCCTGTTTTCTCAGTGTTTAATTAGCAGACAAATTAAATATTAATTGATTTCTGGTCTTTGTGAGAAACTTGGTTAACCCCAGGTTCATATCTAATGCACGACAGGAAAAAAAAGACTGAATTACACTGGGTTGTCTTGTATTTTTATGGCATGTGTGATTAGTTTGATTTATGTACGATGATGCGTATTTCATTAACTGGAACTGAGTAGTAACAGACTCTGACAGAGGACAGATAAACAGGTAAAGATGATTTTTCATTGTTATAAAACTATGATGCCATACCCACAGTTCATATAAATATTCCTTCTTTCAAAGAAATATCTCAATATAAACAGTTTATACTTCCACATGGAGTGCAGTTTCTTGAGAATATTATTTTCAAAGCAGTGAACAAGAGAGATGTTTGAAGTCTTGTGTGCAAGCCAGCAGTTTTTGGCAGATGAATGTAGAGGGTTTATGTGCCAAGCACCTGGTCAAACTGCAAACAATGAGGGGCTTATAGATTCCCTTTATCCAACAACGACTGAGATGATACCGAGAATGTTAGCGCTCTTATGGGCCCTTTTAGGAAGTGCTGATGCACAATGATGCTCAGCACTTCTGGATTCGGAGCAAATGTTTCATATACCAAGTTTTCTATACCCTACGTAGCAGGAGCTTTACCACTTACACACTTAACATACTCATGTTTCTCTGTCTACAACAGTCAGTTATTTACATGACTCATTACCATATGGACAAACAGCCTCCCAGGTTTTCCAAAGTCTTTCCATTACAAAAATCTAACAGGAATGTATAAGAAA
The DNA here is from genome assembly GCA_900323345.1 of Pseudochromis fuscus. Taxonomy (NCBI): domain Eukaryota; kingdom Metazoa; phylum Chordata; class Actinopteri; family Pseudochromidae; genus Pseudochromis; species Pseudochromis fuscus. The sequence continues at coordinate 29,205 of OOFC01031729.1, read as the reverse complement.
AAAAAGCAAAGATGGACTCAGCGGGCTGAGGGGATGGTGATGTCGTATAAAGACAGCTCAGAAAAATCTGCAGAATTGAGTTTCAGTGTGGAGGGTCTTGTTTGACTCTTTAGCAGTGATCTAATAATGACTTCCACAGATGGGTTTGTTGGCTGAAGCTCTGCTGAGTCCACCGTGTATGCGGTAGAGAGTGTCAAAGTGTCTCCTGTGCAGGATCATCTCCAGGTTTGGGGAATGGATGGTGTCTGCCAGACATGCTGGCAGTCAGTGGGCCTTCTCTCCTGCACTACCTGGGCTGGAGCTCAGCCAGGGTTAATTATAGGGGAGCTCCAGAGTCTTGTGTCACTAAGGATGGTAGACAGAATATTGTCATACTGCCATGTCCTATACAAAAAAGACAAGAGTAAAAAGCACACCTGCTCAGCCAGAGTTTCCTCGGCATTTCTCTCTTCCTCAGTCATTTCAGCGTAGGGCTGAAAGGAGAAGTGGCCGAGAGTCAAATAGCTGGTAAAATGTGTGTTTGGTGGATAAACGGGTAATAATGCTGCAATGCAATCTCTAGTAACTTTTGTGACATGTGAACAAACATTGATCCTGGCTCTGATTGTTCAGTCCTCTGCAGGTTGAGGAAATGAAGAGCACTCATTGATTTAACTTCCACTTTTATAACAATGACAGACTCACAGTGGACAGTTAAATGATGACTATATTACCCACAATACAATTTAACTACCATAAATTTAGGTTTACGTAACAAGAAGTGGCAAATAGCCCTGAGCCTCTGGCTGTTTGCTGGGGGAGGAAGCAGGCTACAGACGTCTGCTGATCTCACTTCTGTCTGACTTCACCTTTTGGATTTTTTTTTTCAAACCACAAATGATGTCACTTGAAACTAGTTAACAGTTTTTTCACATCTGCTTTAGTACTCCAAAAGACCTCTAAACAGATGATGTTAAAGTGATGATGTTAACCATACTATCATCATGGTGTCTTTTATTTATAGTGTTAAGTAGATACAATGTATAGATTTTTTTTCTTACAGGAAAAAACTAAAATCTGCTGAAGTTCACAACTGCTGGTTGGATGGCAGTATCATTTTTTGTATTTTCAAGTTCTCCATAAGATGGTTCCTAATGATTTCAGTTTGCTCTTGGACTTTACTGCCATCGAAATGTCATAGTTCCCCATTGACTACTAATATTAATATTAATACTTTGGTGCCAGTTTTCCACCGTCAGACCAACACTGTAGAGCAGTGGTCCCCAACCTTTTTTGCACCATGGACTGGTTTGATGTCGGCATTATTTTCACAGACCGGCCTTCAAGGTGTGGCAGATAAATACAGCAAAATAAAATAACACGACCGGAATTTAAAAAAAAAAAAGTTTCCCCTTTGCGAAGAAGCTGTTAAAAGACGTTTGGTTTCTTTTACTCTTTTTCGCTAGTTTGCGGACTTATTTTTTTGGGTAACGTATCTGATCAAGACAAGCGTATTGATGTGTCTATGGTCAAGAGACGCAGACGAAAGTTAAGTCGGAGAGAATCTGGTTGATTTTCAAAATAAAATGTCTTTCACACTATAATGATGAATACAACTGAATTTCTATTAATCATTAATTCTTTCCGCGCGGCCCAGTAACAAATGCCTCACAAACCGACTGGTACCGGGCCCCGGCCCGGTGGTTGGGGACCACTGCTGTATAGGCCACATTTCAAAAGCTCTTCTCTTCCACCACTAATGTGCAAATCATCAATATTGACAAGATATCAAAAATGATCACACACCTAATACTGAAAAATAATGACATTCCTCACTCCTAAAGGATGGTTTTAGACTTTTACTCTAGTCACCAGACCAAGAACACTGTGGTGTACATTTGTCATAGCAAATTCATGGTTCACTGTAACCCACTGACCTTTCCTTCACCACCCTTAGGCTTAAATTTCCACACATAGCATCTCTCAAAATCTAAAAGGCAGATTACCATGAACACAGTCATACTTTCTACAGGATATTCACCCATATTGTAATTGACCTTTTCCTCTGTGCCACCCTCGCAACAAATTATCAGCTTTGTTCACAAAATATCCTGCGGCCAAATTGTAATGGATTCAACAAATATTGATGGTCTCCAGAGGATGGACCTCAGTGACTTTAGAGACTGTGTCTTAGCTCTAGTGTCACTCTGGTAATTCCTGTTGTGTTTTCTGTAAATACTGATAGTTCCCAAAAGAAAGAAATTATCTGTATTAAGGTCAAACTTTGCATTTTAACCCCTCTGGCTGTAAGACTCTAAGGAAATGTGTTTTTCTGCCACTCACACTTTTGCATTGTGGGCTAACAGACATTGGAGCTCTTCAAACATATAGTCTTGGTTAGTTTATTATAATGTATCAGAGGAAAAGGTGGTTTCAGATGGTGCTGCTGTTTCTTCTTACGTTCACTGGCTTCTCAGACAGACTTAGTTGTGCAGCTGAAATTGGTTTGCAAGAGTGACAAATTTGTCATCTAGGAATTTTCAAGGTCTTTTACAAAGTTTCCTAAAGTGAGCGATAGAGCTGGAAATCTAAAAGCGAGTTATGCATCTATCAACTCTCATCCGGCTTTTCTCTAAAGTATAAGTGTGTTACTTCCTTTTTTTTTTTTTTTACTAAGACAAGTGTCTAGTCATGGCAAGCTGGTGCACACTGGCCTAGAAAAAAAGAACAGCTTGTGTTTCTGAAGTTTTCTCTCCTGTCTAGTTATTTTTAAAATGCCCCATTTCCGCCATTGTTGTGGCATTGTTTTGACCTTACGCAGAACAATTTTCCCCAAGTCAAATTAGCTTTCACCATTCAAAGAAATGTTGTAATATAATGGTTTGACGGTTCTGCCTGTGAAATATAAAGAAATGAAAGGCCACGCCACTGGGGTTAATAATATTCCTCCTCTTCAACAAGTACCTTGGGATCGCAAGTGTCCTTGAAAGCAAACGGCATCTCACTTACGCTGGGCATCCTTCAGCGCTCGTGGGTAATGGCAGTCTACTTTCCCAACTCCGCGCACATCGCATCAGGCTGGTTCACGTGCTGCTTCCACTGGTAGCGTTAACAAGGGTTGATGGTACAAAGAGTGTTTCCTGTTTTATTTATTTTTTTCCCCGTCTTACTAGAATAATAACTAGTGAAGATAATTGGTAAAATCCTTTTCTTGACATTACTTATATAATCTTCTTTGTACATGAGAAAAAGCATCTTCTGCAACAGATCAATAGCAGCTCATCAGTCTTTCGAATGCACCAGCGTGAGAACTAAAGTCAGCCTTCATGCAAGTCAATGAGCACCTGGAGTGCTTTTCCCAGAGGCCGCTAAGTGTGCATAGCAAGGGACTACCAGGGAACTGCAGCAAGGTCTCACAACCTGCTTTGATAGGACAGAGTCAGGGAGGCTTCGTGCGGAGATGCTGGGCCCGCCGAGGTTTACACCACCTGTTTGTTTCCCTTCTCCTGAGCAGCACAGATCTTACATGCCTTTCTGTGCCCAGCCTGCCGGGAATTGGGGTGTTAGATACAACAAAAAAGGTGACTGAGGAGTGCTGAGCTCGGGATTATGATTTATTAATCTGCACTCCTTTAAATTCCATACTAACGGTGTGGGGCTGTGATGCACGCCCTGGGGAGTAATCGTGAAACAGAGAACAATTCAGATTCACCAAAGTAGTGTCTTCTCCAACTGATAGGGAATAGACAATACAGTGCAGCTGAGAAACATGAGGAAGAAAAGCTTGAAAGCCAAAAGTTCAAGAAATGGAGGTCATGGACAAAATGCTGGCGTTTATCTTTCCCATAGTGGACTATATTTTAGTACTCGAGCAGCAAGCTGGGAAGCTGCAGATATACAGCAGTCTTTAGGCTATTATTTGGATGAATACCGCATTTAGAAAAGCCTCTGAAACAAGTTACTTTGTGCTCTAAGATGTGTAGTAATTTGGAAGTTGGGTATGATTACAGTTAATTTGGTCCCACCTGTGAGACTGCAAACATAAAAAAAAAAAGTCAAAGTCAACTGTTCTGGTACACTAGTGGCCTCAGGTGTACTTTTCTACCGTGGAGATTTATCCAGCAGGAGAGAAATATTTTTTTTCTGCCAGACATTTCTTTGGCAATCTCTCACTACTTGACTTGGCGGTGTATGTGCACGCCGCAGCCCAGCCAGCAAGGTGGTTAAAGAAGCAACAATGTTGAAGCATGCACATGTCAGATGGTGTCATGTCATTATCACAGCTTTATCCAGACCCTCATGGTAGGAGGTGTCTTTGCATTAAAAGCAGAAGAAATGCCCCCCCCCTTAAAAAAAAAAAAAAAATTATCAACAGTCCCGATCCTGTTATGATTCTTCCTATATTTGCATGATAAGAGTGTAAAAGAAGGTGCAGTGTGAATTTAAAACACACTGAGGCCTTTTACCAAATATTTGGTCTTTGCAGTCCATCAGCCGCCGCAGCACATTCTGTGTAGTGTTAAATTTCACTATCTCCGCCGAGCTGTCAGCTGCACGCCAGATCTCGCTCTGGCCGCATATGAAGTCAATTATGTGCAACCGTTTCCCCTTGGTAATACATAGATGTCACTTTGAATGTATTTCTTTTGGGGTTGCTTTGATATCTTTAATGTGATGGCCATCCATCATTACAGATGTTGTGGTTGCTGGCCTGGTGTGTCAGGTAGTTGCAGCAGTCATAAAAATATGATCCTAACAGAACCAACACCATATGAGGCTGTGTGTGTTTTCTGTGTGTACATAGGCTCCGTGTGTTTGTGAGTGAGCAAGAGCAATGAGTATACGGTACAGAGAAAAAAGAAGAAGAGAACTATGTTGTGATTTAAATTTAAGGCATAGGTCTTTTCAGCTATTGAAAAAAAAATCACTTTGTTAGTAAATTGCACTCATCGCAAAGTGTTAAGTGTGTCTGAATGTTGGTTTTGTGCTGGGTGTGTGGGATTTCCTTTTAAAGTGATATATAAGTGAGAGGGCAAAGCTGCTCCTCTGTCCATTAGAGCAGAACCACTATCCTTCACCTGACAAAGTTTGGGAAAGGACACGGATGTTTCCAGTCTACTTCATAGAGTTCAGCCCAGCTCCGCCTTGGGAGCCCAAGTTTTGCGTTTGAAGAGTGGATGTGAGGGGTAAATGGGACAGGGGTGATGGGCCGGTGGGGGTCTGTATGAGCGGACACGGATGCGGGGATGCGAATAGATGGTCTAAAATAAGAAGTAGCCCCTTGGTCAGAGTCGTGGCAGATGGAGGCTCAAAGAATGAAATGATGCCAGCATTCTTTGTGCAGTCTGGTGCCAGCAGTGCACTCGATGGACCGCTTGAGACCGGGGTAGGGCCGATGTGATAAGACAGCTGCCTTAGCCTAACCTCCACAAGGTCATTGTGGCCAGAGTAGAGTATGGTGCTGATGATGAGGGTAGGCACCCCAAATCCAGAGGAAGACGGACGAGTTGAAAGTGAAACAAGTCATGATTTTTTAACTATGGAACTTGCGGCTTTCCAAGACGCATTATTAACATTTGCGCAATTTGTAGTGAGTTCTCTTATGTGACAGTGGCACGAAGTTGTATTGGGTTTGAAAGTTTTAAACATTAACACCCTGTTTCTGAACTATGTTTTAAATGAGCTACCCAGTATATCAAAGCAAAAATTAGCATGGAGAAAGTTTGGAGGTGCTAATGACTTTGACTGTCCCTGTGGAAAGGCTTACTGTTCCAGAGAAGTTGTAGAGTAGCGTGCTTGTGTGTGTGTGTGTGTGTGTGTGTGTGTGTTACGGAGCGAGAGCAGAGTGTGATTCACTAGTTAATAAATCATGCCAGATGAGTTTATCATGGAGATACAGAAGCTCCTCTGGGTCCTGAGCTAACAGCGAGTATCTGGGAGCTGGTACAACACATGATGAAATGCCGTTGTCATGTATATCATTTTTATAGCCCCTAACTTTTTACCTTCATTTCTGTCAAAGGGGCAGGATGAGTGACTGTGTATCAAATATCCCAATGTGCTTTAAGGAGACGCCGGCTGACTTATCAAACTGCAAACATTTTGGCTCGTGCACTACATTTCCTGCCACAGCACCTTAAAATCAGTTTTTATCAGCTTAATCCAGTTTGATTATCTGCTGGCAACAAATTAACTATTCTTGTTTACTATAATTGAGTTCTTCGATGAGTACTTGCTAATTCTGCTGAACTTTCTCATCTTTGCTTTCACAGGGGCATTGATGGTATCTCTCTAGTGTGCGTTGAAGATGCTCTTATCTTTATGCAGATGATGCAGCTTGTCATCCATTGGGGAGTGTACATGGATAATCATCATAAATTGACTTGATAGGTTCTGACTTGGTGACTAAATAAGCCACTCGTAACGGCATTATTTCAGCACCGCGCTCAAACGAGGAAGAAAGAAAGAAAGAAAAAATAAAACAGACCTTGATCACGTCGCTAATCTTTTATTTTGGAATCATATTTCTTGGAAAATCTTGTTTTATTTTGAGTAGACCAAACTCTTTGGAATGACATTGAAGGCAAGAACGGGCAGTGCACCATTCCTCCTACGCTCCTCTCAGGGAATAAAAGTCAGTATAACGGCTATCTCAGCTAATGACTTGGGAGAACAAACCTTGGTCTCTTAACATCTAAGACTTATTATTTTTAGCTCTGGCCAATGCTGAGCTTATCCCTCTTACAGGGAGCACGTTTTGTGATATCAGATGTGGAAATTAAAGCTAAATGACTTAAGGGGAAGATTGCCCACACTGCAAGTAGGCTACTCTGACCTTCAATAAAGCTAAGCTTGACATGCCTATTTCCCCCCTTTTTGCTCAAGTCTTTTAAAATCAGTGGGCTTGTAACATGACGGCTTGGTATTAACTGCCATCAGTTTCCTGGCTCCTTTGAGGTCCGTTTTGTGTAAGAATGCAGACGACTTTCACTCTGAAAACATACTTCAAAATGTGTTTTTGCTCTCCTTTTTTTAACATTATGCATTTACATTCATTATGATTTCATCTATTGATCAGTATTTAGATATATCCTTTCTTAGAAGCAGCACAGTAAAACTTCAAGAGCACAGAGGCTGCTGTTGAGTTGTGTTGTTTACTCTCTTAGTGGCTCACAGTGATGTGTTATTATTTTCTGTCTTTTTGGACAGTTGACCATGCAAAAAATGAGACACATATAAAAACAAGCCATAAACTGTGGTTTTGTCTTTTGATACAATTATATGTGATTGGGAAACTAAAAATGATAAATGGGTTGTTAAAATATGCGTGACCCTCTTCATGCACTTAAAACTCCACAGCACACCACAGTAATATTATTTAAAAGTTGCCTTTTATAACACTTGTTGGGTGCCTGTACATGCAGTTTATTTTGTATTTTGTAACACCTCCGTGGGTGGACTGGATGGACTATTTTGAGTTTTTATTTTTATATTTTTTTTTTAATATGCCCACTCTCACCTCTGTGCCTTCTGGTTCGCAGGAGAGCTCAGAGCTTCAAAGTTCCTGTTGATGTTTTTGACTCCTTCTAGTAATGAGATGAAGTACAGTACATAAGGGGAAGAACTCTCAAGCTGCTTTTCCAGGGGGCTTTGGAATACATTTGGTAAAAATGTTTATGATGCCAAAGACCAGGGCTGGCTTCTCATTAGCTGATCTACCCGTTGCAAGTGTTACAGCGGCATTAGTCTTTTGGGTTAATCTTCAAACGTTCCCATATTTATACCCATCAAATACCAGTGACTGCCTGCGACACCCTTGTGTGCATTCGGGGAACTTGCTTAGTTAAACGCCACAGAATAAATGCAGAAATGTGAGCTAAACTTGACAAGATCAAACACACTGGTGAATGTACAGACGCTGGCCAGTGTTCTAAGTGTGCTGCATTATTCATGTTCTCCAACATGGGGTTCCTAATGAGAGTCTGGTGGCTGTTTTTGGAGTTAGAGTCATGGAAATCAGTGTGACCCGGACTCAAGTCTGTGGACAAAGCTTTGCATTTGTGGTGCAGCGAAAGTGGAATTAAAGGCCAACCAAGTTCATCAGCACTCCAATTTAGAAGAGTTTTGATTCAAGTCCTAGAAATTATTCACATTCATCACAGCCTCATGTCTTTTCATGCCTGTCTGTCTCATAGTTCTGACTTTACACTCATATAAGTCATTATTTTAAGTGTAATGTAACATCAGTACAGGGGATGGTGATGATAATTAACGTCAGAAATGAGAACAGTTCTGCGGTTTTCCTCAAATGAGATGCTTAGTTTTTCCAAGCATAATTTTTTTTTTAACTTAAAAAGTTTTCTTAACAGCACAATAGGCCATTTCATGATATGCTGTAGACTTGACACTCCCTCCGGAGGGTTGCTCTCACATCAAGCAGCTAGGGCCTGTGGTTAAATGCAAAATTTACTGCTAGCATTGTAATAAGCCAGTGCAACAAAATAAGGATTATCACCCTGCGGCATGCTGGTTCAGTAGGAGGACGCTGAACCAAAGGCTGAGCATCCATCCTATTAACACCACATATCCCTTGAAGAGTAAGCAGCAGGCTGCAGCTGAGCATGTTGTCTTCATTCTTGAATCAGAACTGGCAATAACATATTCAGACTGAAGGGCCTCAATTAGACACTTTAAAACTCTGTGTAATTGGTGTCTTTCTGCAGATTGCCTGTGGATATGTAATGCTCAAATTAACACAGCCCAACTTTATGTCTGTAGTGCTGTGATTGTCACGTAGTGCGGTGGTGGCAAGGTAACGGAAACGCTGCGATTTTTTTTTTTAATATTTCATTGCGTGTATTTTGCTTCATCAGGTACCACTGATGTTCTGCTGTGTTAAACTGTACTGTACATGTAACAGCACTTCTGAACACACATGCACATACAGTTTGAATTACATACGTACCTTATATTCTTTATAGAAAGTAACATCCTGATGTTAAACTCAAGAATTAAAGGTTTACCGCTCGAAAAACATCAAAATCTGATTCAGCTTTATGTTCAATAATTCATACAGTTATGGCTGCATTTAACAAAAATCAATTGATCAATATTTTTTTTGAAAGTAACCAGTAATTGTTTAGTTGTATAAAATCCTGCCTAAATTTGATTTTTATTATTTATGTGATTTATTTTTGCATACATTCTTCTTTGTTTAGTTAAAAACCTAAATATTAAAAAGACTTCTGTCTAAGTACCTGATGTGATTGACTGAGTTTTTAATACACTGTTGTTTCCTCTTTGGTTTACTTTGATGTGTTGTGTAGTATCCAGACATGTCTTTGTGCTACAGCTCTCTGAAACAAACAGATTGTAATTATACAGAGAATGAGAGAAACACTGCCTATGTGATTGTAGACACTAAGACATGACTCACATCATTGTAACTGACACATATCACATCAGGTAAACTGTGGAAACTAAAGGTTGTGATTTAAGAAGTGATTGAACTGATGAGACCTTAGGCAGGAAAGTTTTTTTAAAAAGTAGACAGCAGATACTCTCAGAGCTGAGAGAAATGTCTGGATCAGTTAGTCACAATTGGTGTGACTCCCAAGTTTGTGACCTTTCTGTTATGCTAACAGTATCCATGAGCACCTAGCTACAGTATGAAAACATCCTGGTCTTTGCAGTCAGATCCATTTCCTCTGTCAGTATTAGCTCTATAGCAGCCCCTTGTTTCTTCACTGGAACTATGTAGACAGGCCTGACTGCTCTCCAATCCAAACATGTCAGCCTCACCGTGTCTTTTCTGCAGGCACAAGCGGCCCTCTGTTTGTCACTAAGGAACAAACACATGCGTAGCAAAGGAAAGCCCTAACCTCAGCCTCTGGAGTGTGTGTCCTCTCAGTTTAAAGAGCACCTCAGCATGGCTACCAGACCCTTCCAGGAGGGACCTGGTTAGTGGCCAGGATCTGCAGAGCCCACCGGAGTCCCAGCAGAGTCCCAGCAGAGTCCCAGCAGAGTCTCGCAGCCAGTGGCTGATAGGCAATGTGAGTGGGCTTGTCACACTCACCCTGGTTAAGGAGCAGCTGGGGGTCCAGTTCAGGCAGGGGGCTCTGCCCATGGATCAGACGCTGGCCTCTGTCTTTATGACTCCATGCTGGCAGCCTCATGAATGTTTCAGCGGAGTGCTGTGAGGTCTGCCTGGAGATCCTGGCCTAATCCTGGACTCCTTGAGCCATGCTGCTTCACCTTGCCACCGAGACACAGCCTCTCATCGAGGGGGCTGAGATGTGGTCAAGCAGCAGCAGATATTGAACTTCCTGGGGGCTGCTTTCGTCTCCTCCCCCCAGTGTATAGAGAGGCAGGTGGGATTAGAGCACTCGGGCATCCAGCCCTCTCTCTCTCTCTCTGACTGTTAACAATCCCTCTATCGAAATCCTGTCAGCCCAGTGCTTTGTGTCTCCCATTAGCATTTTGTTGTAGTGTGCATCTTGAATGGCTCGGTACGCTTCTAGAGACGCTCAATCTGGAAAACGTCTTGCCAAAGGAGACGCCTTCAATACTAATGAAGCCTCTTTCATACTAAAACTACATTGGCACTTTTGTCACTTTTCAATTCTGCTTCGTTTATTTGAATCCTGACTAAAGAGTTTCCTGTTGACAAACTGACATCAGTAATAACACACATTAGAGAAAGACATTTGCCTTTGTTATCACTTCTGGAAAACAATACAGATTCAGTACACAGTTACAGTATTGTGGCATTCGAGTGTTGTTCACGCACAGTCAGCAGGGGCGTCTCTTTTTCTCCCTCTGGTCATTGACTTCGGCTTGTAAGCTTCCTGTTTCCGATAATTAAAGGTGAAGTGTGTGTGTGCAAGTGTGTGTGTGAATGAAACGGAGGCTGGATCATGAGTATGTTGCTTGACTATAGGCTCTTTTGTGTGAGTGCAGCGATAGCCTTTGCCCTGTAGAAAGCACTGGATGCTGCTGCTGCCCACTCACTGACTGAGTAAAGGCTACATTTGCATAATTATCTGTTTAATTGGTGGGCCACTGCCAGAAAACGGATCTTTTTTTGGTGAGCTGTGGAGTCCACGCTAAATTTGTTACAAAGATATGGGGGAAGAGATTACAAAGCAAGCAAACTGCTTGCTCATGGGTTTCTTCTGCTTAACCTGATAATGGTTTGTGCTCATAAACACTTTTCTGCCCACGCACGTTTTTGCGAGATAATTCGCCAAATGATTTTAAAACAATCATGTTACTCTGAAGTGACAAGAGTATCCGCTATGATTAGGGACTTTATCTTGTTACTCAAAATAAAATCTTAATTTTAGTGAGGAGTCCAGTAATATTTACTGAACTGCTAAACTCAGTTAAATGTTATTTCAGTGCCAACAGCATCACACTGAGGGTTTGTGAGGCCGACAGCAAATATAAACTGTTGATAATTGTTAATCATTGAGAATACATGTGGACTTTTGGGTTGTGTTTCTGATGAGCAACAACACATGATGGGGGTCCCATCTGCGTTTTACAGTCCAGTGACAGTGGAAAAGCATTAATGTCCCTCCCCCTTTCCTGAACGCCTCACATCCCCCCATCTCCATCCTGTTTTCATCTCCCAGGCTTCAGCTGAGGCCCTGTGAAATGCTCTACTGCTGAACAATTAACTGTGAACTATGATTCATGTAATTAATATTTTGTGCAGAAGAACTGGAAGAAGGATTGAAAAAAAGAAAAAAAAACACATAAAGCTAATTTTAATTGAATCAATCCCTGGGAACAGGTCATAGCAGAACATGCGGAGTTTATCTGTACTATCCGAATCCCATTGGCCGGTATAGACATAAAGGTGTGTGTGCGTGTGATTTGTTTTTCTGAATAATGTTGTGGACACTCTGAACCTCCCTCTGAGAGACTGCATTCAAGTATGCACTTATCTTTTCTCCTCATGCTGGCTCGGCGTAGTGGGAAATGCAGTATTTAGAAGGAACTATGCAAGAGACTGTTGAATCAGTAACTTTGTTCCATATGACACCGCCTAAGCTCTGCAGGGTGTTGTGCTTTGGCATTCAGTCTCAGTTTCCCTCAGTGGCAAAGCTTGCGCTCGCTCTGTGTGTAGGCTATCAGTGGTGGGTAGAGGGCTCCTTTGAAACTGACTATAGTACGAGTGTTTGTGCCCACTGCTGCTGCATTTGCTGCGCTGGGCAGCCTCTGATCAGCCTGAGCCTTGCCTGCAGAGAGCTGGCGCAGCCTCCAATCCTATTCTATGTTCAAAGGTAAAGCAGACCTCTCATAGGCCCCGTCTTTGATGTGCTCTTCGACACCCGAGTCGTATCTCTGCCACTGCACATCTCCTGGCAGACAACAAGAGGCAGTCCAAGAGAAGGAGGAGAGAGGAAAAAAAAAAAAAAAAAAACTTAATTTGCAAGTCACAATTCATTTCTACAGACATGGTTCATATTCAATTGCAGGCCTGTTTCTTGAGCCTGTTGGTATTATTTACGAGAAGAGCACAACAACGGCAGCACAAAGTGGAGAATTAAAAGGGCTGCTGCATTTAAGCCTCCAGTGCTGGTTGGTTGAGAAGCTGAGCCAGGATTAGCAGAAGAACAATGGCTTCCTCACAATGAGCATCCTCCATATAGCACATCGCTGTATCTGCTGCAGATACCAGGCTCACCTAGAAGCATCGGGATGAGACCAAATTCGCAGTTTGTTCATCACTTGGTGGGTTTAAGTGATTCGAGCGACACTTTACGTATCATTTAATCTGAAATACTGTCCCCGGACCAAACCCCCATAGCACCCTTTTTTGCCACTGCTGCTGTGATGTTTAAATGAGCGGAAAATAATGCAAATGATCTCAACAAGGGGTGATATTTAACATCACTCAGCTTGTTATGTGGTTTGCCAAAGACAGAGCATAGAACAAATGAAATCAAATTCCTTTTGGCACGAGCGGTGTATGACCACCACGGCATCTCTGAGGAGTATCTGTCTTAATGATTTATACCACCACAAAGACCTCTGAGAATTAACAGTTGAGGGTGATATTCACGGCATTGCTTCAGTGCCGCAAATGAGCGTCCCTCGGATGCTTAATAGGAGGGAGAGGGACTGAGAAAAGCGAGGAGATGCCCCTCCACTGGCTTTGTTGGGAAAATTACATCAGTTATGAGAAAAGGGATTATACTCCCTTGTTTCCAGTTTACGGAGGAGATAGCCTAAACATTTCAGTTTGGTTTTCTGAGCTGTCACCTCAGTCATGGGGCTGAGTAACTCAAGCTTTGAGATTGAGTTAGTGAGTCAGTGTGCAAAGTTTATTTATTATGGGTTGTCATGAAAACAAAGCAGGAGCCATTGTAAAGATATCTTTGTGCAGGGGCACACCCACATGCCTTTTCAGCTCGGATAAAGCCAGCTGTGATTGTACTGTGGTGATGAAGAATACACCAGATACTTTCACATTCCTCGTAGAATTACTGAGCTAATATATTTACTGACTTTTGCATAAACACAGGGATCAGGGTGTGCGTCAGTTTACCTTACTTGCTGCTGGACAAATTGTCACAATGGGATCGTGTCAAGGCTTTATATTTTTATCAAAAGAAAAAGATTTGCTTTATGCCACACCCATGCTTTTTTTAAAGTGATGTGTGAAAAAGTACAATTTTGATTTAGAAAACCACCTTGAAAAGCAGCAGTTAATCCCCTGTGATAAGCTCTTTGTCAGCTGCTCATGTTACAGAAACAGTCAAGAGAATCCTGTCCTTACACACGCACAACATAGTCAGGATTATGGCAGGTTTTGTTTGCACATTTGACAAAAGATTGAAATAGATCCTCGCGAACGGGTCGTGCCAAACTAGATGCTTGAGAGAAAATATCTTTCACTTGATTTGAGGAATTGCAGGAACAGTGAGGGTGTGTTCAAATCGGGTACGCTTCGCTTGATTCAACGTCATATCATTCGTGTTCATCGTCATGTTTGTTGTAATATATTTTCATGTTTGTGTCAAGAAGGCCATCTGCCATCTGTCGTGGTCACCACCGGCATGCAGAGTGCACTGTGCCACTCAGGATTTAGGTATCTGAATGTTAACAATAGCAGACAAAATATTATCACGCTAAATAGCTTTCAGGCGTTTATCCCACAAAATAACTCAATTCACAACTTCCTGTAGTCCTTTATTAGCATATATGTGGCGCTGACAATAATATGACACTTGTTCATTTGCTATGTGCCAACTGTCATTATTGTCTAATTCCAGTCTCCATCCTTGCAACTGGCTGATCTCCACTACGCAGCAACAATATGGAGTAATCTACTGTAGTTTGTGCAGTGAGGTGTGACAACTTGACACACACCTGAAAGGATTGTTTTATTACTTAATTCAAAACTGAGTTTGCAAATGGAAAAAGTTGCATTAGATTCTTTACAGTTTGTTTTGTATTGTCACAGATGTAGGATCATCACATCAGGAATACAAGGAAACTTCATTTATGTTTGTGATCTCATGAGACAGTGTAAAAAAATATGGATGTATTGTCTCACAGCAATATGTTGTGTATAGAAATGGACAAAGCAATGGCTCAAAAATTAGGCAAATCTGGAAGTGCAAAAAACGTGTAATACTCCCAATGACCACTAGATGCTGGCTCCAAAAATCTTTGGCTACTTTAATACATTAATGGCTAAACTTTAATTTGAAAATCATCATTTTCAATCATGATATTCAAATTTTTTTCCACCAGTCATTCTGATGTCACATTGGAGACCTAAACTCCAGTCTCCTGGGGTTCAAGGGTTAGACCCGCCTCCTCACTCCTCCCTTCATATCCAAATATGGTCACTTCTGGCTCCAAACTCCTAACGCTCAAATGCCACAAACGAACTAGTGACATCATGCTAGCTTCGTCCATCCTTTATATAGTTTATGCTCACTGCTTTCTGAATGAAACTGGATGGTGTACTTACTTGTTTGTTACCCGAGTCAAAAATTTCAAATTTGTAAAAAAAAAAAAAATCCTAATCAGAGCTGAGATGAAGACACAACATCACAGTTTAGTGCAAGACACCTGTCAATCTTGCAAATGCTCCCAATACACCTCAAAACATATTCCTATATTCTACTTTATATGTTGTATTATATCAAAAGGACCAAAACAGATCTTAAGCATGAGGTGAATAAGGCACACATTTATCAGATAAACAGAACCACAACTACAAATGTATCGTATTTTTTCCCTGTGTCTGCGGGATGTGTAAATAAGGAACTGCTTGCCACTTTATAAAGCGATTATATGGCAATGATACTTTTACAACTTAGTCTGCTGCTCCCAAGTGGCAAAGGAATCTATTATTGCAGCTTTAATATCTCCGTAGTGCAGCAATAACCCCAAATTGCCTGCAACAGTAGTAGAAAATTACAACTAGAAATATCAATTCATGGTTTAAGGGACAGGCTGAAGGATTTATTTATTTTTTATAATTGACTGGAGTACAGTCAGATTTTTTTTATCTACTGACCAGGAAATGAAACGCCAACTATATGCACCTTTGCCATGTAGTAGCTCCAAGAAGTGATGACACGAATTAGCAGCACACTTTTACATCCATTAATAAACAGATAATGCAAAGTATTTTATAGTTTATAATAGGGAGTGATCCTATTTTTTTTTTCTTGGATTCAGTCATGATGCGTCGAAAATGGCGATCGACATTAGATATGCAAGTTTGCCTAACTGACATACTGGCATTCATTTTTTTATATGCTCAGCAATCATCATAACAGCAATGTTACCCCTATGCTACATCTCTTCCATCTATTTTATTACCTTATAATCTCCTGGACAGAGTGAAGCTTTGCAGCGACCAGCGCATTTAAACCCATTGGAACCAATTGTAGGAGAAAAGGCTGTCTTGGGATGCCCTCATTGGAGAGCAGCTAGGCTCATTAGTTAAATCCCCACCGTGGGCTAATACAGCCCTCTAGGAGTGAAGGAGAGAGGGGGAGAGAAGAAGACATTTCTTTGACTCCTTCTCAGGGGTTTCTTTCCCACATTTCCCACATTTTCTTGCATGCATCAGCAGCTAAGAAGGTGATGCACATCGCCGGTTTTAAAGCCGCCTTCAGCGTTCTTTTGAAACCCTTCATTGGGGGTTTCACAGAGCTGGATGCCGTGCTGGTGGTCAGATATAATGAATCTATCATAATCAAATCATAAGTAGTACTGTGGTGTTTACTACATGACAAAATACAGTTTTTTTTTATTGTCAGTACATTTCTGGGGCCACTTCAGCTCAGGGAGTTTACTGACACAGAGCAAAATATCCCACAGGTTCTTCAAATTGTGGTATCCACATGCACGTATTCTGACCTTTTCCATTAGTAAGTGAGAGTAAAACTCTTGTTTTGTTCATAATGATTGGGGAACTGGAGGCCACAATGCAGGCAGGTCCCCACTTAACCAGAATTTATCTTTTTGGCAGTAAGAGGAGGGGTTTTGAGTGCTGTTATCTATGGCCTCCCCCTTGAACAAGTAAACAGCCCATTTATTATTAACTCAGGTTTAAGGTAGAGCATTAATCCTCTCTGACAGTTTGCCTACTTGTTAAGGCAGCCAGTTCTTCCTCAACAGCAGATGGCTTTCAGCTGCTGTTACTCCACGACGCAGCCCAACCAGATAAGAGAGAAGTTTGTGCTGCGTTTTCTGGATCGGCAATGAGTTAATGTAAGGCAATTACACTTATCAGTTTTAAAGGTGTAACTGTTGTAACAGGCAACATTAAGATACCACATAGACTGTTCATCACTGTACTGTGTCACAAGTGTAATTCATTGTGTGGATATTTAACAGTCCCTTGCAGATATTTCATCTTCAGCTCAGGCAGCAGCACCTGATTTTTTTTATTTTTTTTGGTCAATTTAAATGTTCAGTTCAAGCACACTTCATCGTAAATTAAAAAAAAAAAAAGAGGAACTGGCTGTGGTGCTCTCCCATTGGATGACATAAAGTTTGGCCTATTCTTCACTTTCCCCGCTGTTGCTGTTGATAATTGCACAAGAGCTCCCGTAGAGCCAGCTGTTGAAGTGCGTCCTTATTTGAACTTGGAAACTGAGTCACCCTGAGACTGCCTTGTCGGTTTTCTGTCCAACTTGTCTGCACAAAATCTCTCTTACAGTGGGACAGTAGAGGGATGCGTAATGCCTCAACTCAATAACACAAGTTTGTTCGGCAAAGATTCACGCTAAGCCCGGAGTAAAACATCTCCAGCCCTGCTCCCTTATTCTCATTCAGCCCTACACTTCACCAGCGCCAGAGTAAATACTGACTGAACGTTGGTGCGTACACGACTGATTTTCTGCTTGAAATGGGCCAGTTTTGTGTGGAGTATGAGGGATGCCTTTCTATTTTATCTGTAAGTATGCCGAGGACTCCGAATGTGGAAATTCTATCAGTAGACAGGTTAAAAAGGCGGCGCCGACTTCAGTGCACTGTAGATGGGGATATCTGTTTGCTCTCTATCAACACTGTAGCACAGGAATCAATGGAGGCCTGTGGGAATCAAGTGTG
>OOFC01031717.1:15220-37309 GCA_900323345.1 Pseudochromis fuscus | reverse complement strand
TGATTGATGATGGATGATGGATGATGATGGATGATGATGGATGGATGATGATGGATGGATGATGGATGGATGATGGATGATGGATGGATGATGGATGATGGATGATGATGGATGATGATGGATGGTTGATGATGGATGGATGGTGGTGGGAGGGTGATGTGTGGAAAGATGGATGGATGGATGGATGGATGGAGGATAAAAGATGGATGGATGGATGGATGGATGGATGGATGGATGGAGGATAAAAGATGGATGGATGGATGGAGGATAAAAGATGGATGGATGGATGGATGGATGGATGGATGGATGGATGGAGGATAAAAGATGGATGGATGGATGGATGGAGGATAAAAGATGGATGGACTGATGGATGGAGGATAAAAGATGGATGGATGGATGGATGGATGGATGGATGGATGGAGGATAAAAGATGGATGGATGGATGGATGGATGGATGGATGGATGGATGGATGGATGGAGGATAAAAGATGGATGGATGGATGGATGGATGGAGGATGGATGATGGATGGATGGATGGATGGATGGATGGATGGATAAAAGATGGATGGATGGATGGATGGATGGATGGATGGATGGATGGATGGAGGATAAAAGATGGATGGATGGATGGATGGCTGGATGGATGGATGGAGGGGATATCAGACCAACACTCCACCACCTTGCTGCGAGTTATCCCCAGTGGCCACTCAGTGGCCATTGTGTAAAAAATAAAAAAAATAAAAACTGGGTTGTGCTTTGATTGCTGAGAGTGGGAACAGTTCAGCCGGGAATTGGGGATTCATTGTTTGACAGCATTTGCACCCATGCACCCAAAAGACTCTTAAACCCCTCGCCAGTGGCTCCCTGTGGCTTTATTATTTTTTACCTAAATAAACAGCAAAAATAAACATGTTTGCAGGCTGGTACAAGTACAGGTGGTGTCTGTGACTAATTTTCATGTTTTTGAGCTTCTATCTAACTCACCTGTTTATAGTGCATTTGTTCAGACCCCAAATACAGAAATCAGATGATCCGAGCTAGAACAGAGAATCAACAGGAACTGGAGCCAACAAATTCTTACAAATAAACACAGCAACAACCCCCAGTCTTTCCCTGAAGACAAACAAAAAGGAAGAAAACAACTAGCTAACAGTAAAAATCACTAATTAACCACAAAACGCTCCTCAAACCAGTAGCAGCAGCTAATCCAAAACTAATCTCAAGTCAGCTCCATCAACAAAGTCAGTTACACAACAAGTGTTCAACGTTTAATGTGGATGTTCTTCTCCAAAAGTCCATTATCTCACTTTAGCTGTAGGAGGATGTGGTTCAGGTGGTAGAGTGGGTTGTCTATGAATCATTAGATTGGGGGTTAAACTAAGGTGAAAAAGTGATGTATAAATGTACTCCATTTACCAGGTCTGGTACTGGATACATTTGAGTTTTTGTAATGTTCCTTATTTCTCCCTCTTGCTGCCAGGTCTCTGAACTATGGTGCAATAGGAGCCATCATCGGCCATGAGCTAACGCATGGATATGATGACTGGGGTAAGAACCTCTTCACCCATAATTAGTTATGACAAAGTCTGATCATCTACAGGTTCCTCACCATCAAGGGTTCCATGATTTATTTATTTTCTTTATTATTAATACTATTCTTTTTCATCCGATTTGTTTGGCAACGGTGCAGCAAAGGCTATTTCAAGCTACAATCTATAACTTCGATTTCCAGTCAAAAGTGCTGCCCTTTAAGATTTATCAAAATAATTTAATGAGGGCTTGAAGTTACTTGCCAACCACCTACTGAAATCCTGGAATAACTTGTGACTGGTAGCTTTGCACACGACCAGTTTCTATGCCAGAGCAAATTTATTCCACATATTTGGTTGGCTGAACAAGTTGTGCTATTGGCTCCTGTAGTGGATACTTCAGCCAATGTCATCCCTGGATTTACTTATATTTTGCCCTCTAACGGACTCCACTCCTGCACCTACCAAAAAAAGTCTAAAAGATGGCATGCAGGGCAGTTCTTTGGACTGTGAAGGAAAGTTGCAGATTGCGTTGTCTCCATGCTAACACTCGCCCCCCCTTGCCCTTTTGCCCCCCTCATCTTAGTGATGCAATGGTTCATGTCCCTAGGGGGCCAGTACGACCGCCATGGAAACCTCAAGCAGTGGTGGACCGAGGACTCTTACAGGAAGTTCCAGAAGAAGGCCGAATGTATCGTCAAGCTCTATGATAACTTCACTGTGTATAACCAGAGGGTGGGCACACACACACACACACACACAGTTCCAGTCCTTATTTGTACATACAAGTTTTATGATCTCATGACATAGATATATGGGTTATAGCTGAGATTTTACACTGATATTAGGTTTATATTGAAAACCATACATCAGAAAGTCAGTGTCCTTCTGTAATATGATACAGCTTGATTTATTACCACTGATTTGATCAATACTACACAGTTTGTCTGTGGGAAACTTTTGCAATATACTGTGGTGTAAAAACTGATGGAAGAGGAACAATTCAAGTGTCTTCCTTTGAAGGAGCACTATGCTGGTTTAACATGTGAATATCAATCTACTTTTCAAAGTAAGAATGACTCTGACTGTGAAAACATTTGGATAACATCCAGCGCTGTTGAGCCAGGTCAATTGGACTTGGTTGAAGTCGTCAGTTCTAACGAAGCCTCTTGAGGGATAAGAGGTGAAACATCTCAGTGAATCTTCAACCTCAGCTAGGCAGTAGTTTTGGGATAAACATGAGCTGGACGACCAGGAGAGACCCCCACAGACAGCTGGATAATGTCTTCTGTGGCTCCAGGTCGGCTGGAAGAAATATAAAAAGACAGAGAAAATAAATGTGATGTCATCAGCTTGTGCTTGAAGATTTTGGAGTTTTTAACTAAAAGCATGTTTATTTAAACTGTCATTACAGGGACACAAAGGTTTTAAGATACTTTAAAGTCTTGCTGGACCACTGCTATGGTCACAATATGTCAGCTTTAGTTCTGACCAATCTGGTTTGTCAGCTTAAGACAAGCATAACTCTAAGCTTCAAAACTTTAACTTTAAAATATTCATTGGGAAGTTTTATGGTCCGGTGGGATTTCAGTATCTTTACCACACTGGGGAAGTAATGAATATTCATAAATTCAATGCACTCGTTAAGTGTAAAAACGGAGATTAACATTTTCAAAAATACGCTTACTCTTTTTTTTTTTCCAAGACATAAATGACAAAATTAATACAATTTTTATGTCTGCATAGTGAACAAGAAGCTAGAACTAATAGTTGATTAGCTTAGCTAGTTAAGCTAAATTAGCATTGTTCAGTGCAAAGCCTTTGTTAAACCAGTCATGTCATTGTCATTCAGACACCATGTTGTTGTTTATTTGTTTTTGTTTTTTCATTTCAGCCAGCACCAAGTTTTCTGTTTTCAGTATTTCTGCTAAGCTAAGCTAAGCTAACTGTTTCCTGGCTTCCCTGCTCATATTTACAGATAATTGGTGCAGATATGAGAGTGGTATCAATTTTATCATCTCACAGGATGAAGAGAAAGCATATTCTGTATTTCCAAGTGCTACATTTTTCTGATTATTGAATCCCAGAACAAGATCAGTGCTCCACAACCTCTTTGAAAAACTACCACGAAGCCATAGTAGAATTTAAATTACAGATTCAAGTACTTCCTTGAAGCACATCTAATAACAAGTCTAATCACACAGCTGTTAAGAGCTTTCACTGTTTCCTTTGTGTGTGTCCAGGTGAATGGTCGTCTCACACTGGGGGAAAACATAGCAGACATGGGAGGGCTGAAGCTGTCATACTATGTAAGTAATAACCGATACCATCATTGTTCAAATACTGTGGCTCTGCAAAAATCTAAATATTGGAATCCACTCTATCAGCAGGCAAAGCCGCTGTCTGCCCTGTCACAAAAATATCCCTCTCTTTATTCTTCATAAACCACTGTGCCTTATTTGCATTAAAGTAAAGAGGAGCAATGCCCCAGAATCAAGATAAAAGACTGACTGAAATTCCTTTACCTTGAATACTTATGTGTAGGTGTTTTCTTAGACAGCAGAATATCTGGGATGCTGCATAATTCAATTCCATATTGTCAATATGGTCCGAGTGAGGAGTGTTTTACGCATGCTGATGCAAAAGTACAAAGGAATGTGATAAATGCTTCTAAATAAATAATAATGTCAAATGCACCATTACTGTCCAAATGCCTGTTAGTCATGTCAATCACTTAGATTGGCTCAAGTAAACATAATGAATGTGTTTAATTGAAAATCCTCTTTGTGTTATTGTTTACTTTTACCTAAAGGATATATGTTACTAGTTGGGATCACAATTACTTCCTCCATAGTTTGTTTGTTTGTTTGTTTGTTAGCAACATTACGGAAAAAACACTGAATGGAAGTGTGTACATTTTTTGCTTGTTTTTGTTTTTTTGTAGAGATAGGGTATTACCCAAAGAACAAATGGTAGCAGCTTGAACCAGATCAGAGGATGGGATCCTATCCATGAATGAATGAATAATTCCCTAAAAATCCCCATCTCTTACAATAGACCATTATTTTTAACAAGATAGTGTTTCCATTTCACCACAAGAGGGCAGCAGTGTTCAGTCTTTAGCATCTGTGGAGCTGAATTATGCCCTGTGCTCTCTGTTTGCTTTCTAGTTCCATTTATATAGCTGTCTGTCATTACTCACTCCCTCCGCACACATCTTCCTCTTCACAGGCATATCAGAAGTGGGTGAGGGAACATGGTCCAGAGAGGCCCCTGCCCGGCCTCAAATACACTCACGAACAGCTGCTCTTCATTGCCTTTGCACAGGTATGGAAGTCTCTCAGTAGAATTCACACGACTGTCTTTCATTACATTTCCATATTAAATCCTTTTAGCTGACACTCTCAGCTGGAGCGGCTGATCACACAGGGCAGGTAGGAGTTATATATGGTCCTAACATTAGCTGATGGGCACATTAACTATTATACAGAACTAAAAAAAAAAAAAAAAGTGTTGATGACAGTACAGCGACTCTGAGTGCTAGACCACCCCTGCTCCTCATAACTATTACGACTCATCATTGAAATTCAATGGTTTCATTGAAATTCATGGCTTGCTGTAACAGTAGCAAAATCTAGACACACTTCATAATACAACGTGGAGTGTTTTAACTCTTGCCACAGGGAAGTGATATGAAAATCATGTATATGTGCCTACATTCAGTTATAATGTCATACGTGTGCCACCAGTGAATAAAAAGATTAAAAACAAATTTTTAGCTAGAGGCAAAGAAACTTGCTCAACCAAAATAAATGTGGTCAAACCTGCAACTCTGCACAGCAGGCCTACAGACGTGCTGTCTGAGCACAATGACTTATATTGAGGAACTGCCTTGGAGCCGTAGACTGTGTATAGAATGGATGTCATGATGTCGCCCTTTGGTTTGTGGACTCGTGCCAAAAGTGACCATATTTGGATGTGAAGGGTGAGGAGGCGGGTCTGACCCTTGAACCTGAGGACACTGCCCAGTGTGTATGAGACAAACCACCTGTCAATTACTGGAGACCAGAGCTGTCAATCAAACTATCTACACCCCTAAATCTTCCTCCTTTTGAAGCCTAACATCTATTTAATGATGAAAGGATTTTCAGATGCACCATCAAATCACATGTACACAGTACCCAGGAACTGGCCCCCACTTCCACCATCAACAATGAATGAGATCTAAATACTGCTGTCTTTTACCTGCTGTGGAAGTCCCAGAAAAGCCCTGTACTTCTTGGTTTGTTTCCCTGTACAGAGACAAACCCATGTCGTAAAGCTCAGAACGAAACCTTTTCAACTCACATGACATACATTTTGTGTCTATTAGTGTCTTTGCAATCACTTATTAAGGAATTTCATCACGAGAGAAATTTGCGCTGTGTTTGATATGAACACACAATTACAGTTAATTGTTTAGTAAACAAAATTTCAGAAAAAATGTTAATTGCTATTGACCACATTCCAAGATGATGTCATAAAATGTCCTGTTCAACCTAAAATCTAATACTCAGAGATACTACCATCATATTAGATGAATTAAATATTAACACTGGACAGGACTAAACCAGGGGAGGTTGGTTATTTTTTGCTTTATGGAAAGTAGAAGAACACACTGCTACAAAGCATCAGGCTGATGCCGAATGTACAGATCATTAAGTCATGAACTGTTGAGTATTGCAGCATCCTGCACGTTTCTGTGTGTTTATCGTGAACTGTACACAGCTACTATAAAACAACAAACTCTCTCTTGAACAGAACAATTGTCTATACAAAACCTTAGCAACCAAGGCACAGTATGTTTGCTATAGTGTGGTACAGCAAAAAACTGTACAGCCCTCTGTAACTATCTGGGTTTCTCACGTAGCCCACAAAGAAAAATGATTGTCTGCCCCTGTACTAAACTATGGAAATCTTTTTAATGACCTATTATACTGTGATTTTTTTTTCTCATGAAATTACATACTATGACATTTTAATGACACACTGTGCTCTGTGACAACCACAAACTACACACAGGACTCAAAAGCCTGATCCTCATCAGATATGACAAGAACAGGTTCTAAGTGTACAAACAGTGAGGTACACAGGTAAGCAATCAATGAGGGTATCATAATATTCAAATGTAAGAGCTGTCCAGATTTTTGTTCGGATCCTACTACCTTTAAAGTACAGCGGTGTTATAGAAAAGAAGTACTTGAAATGTCAACAGTAAAATGTCCGCAGCAGAGTAATGGCCCTTAAGTGACATAATGGTAGGTGCTGTGTTAGAAAATCAATAATATAAGCGAGTCATTGTGTATTCTTTTGTGGGAGGTAGTTGAACTGGAAATCTTTTGAACTACTTTATACATTGGTGTGGTCTAGTCCAAAGGTTCCTTATGTGATGTGAATCTGACAGGGGGGAGGGAAAGGGAGGAACAACTTTGGCTACACCACTTTGTGTTGTGTACTGACTCACTTTTAAATCTTCTGGCATTAAATGGTAACATAGTTAAACCATGTGAGATTTTTAAACTGTGTACACATATGAAAACTAGCTGAAACCAAAATACTGTGTCCACCAACTGAAGCAGATTCTAGTTGTTGATGTGCAGTATGGTCAGAATAAGGACTGAGTTCACTCCACAAACACACACTGTAGACCGCCCTGCACCTTTTCACCAGCCCTCATTCACAAATATCTGTCTCTGAGCTTTACACATAGAAAGTTTTCTTTTTTTACATAAACTCATCATAATCTAAATATATATATTTCTGGGTCTCTGAAGGATGTTTTCTCTTTTATCAATATAGCAAATGCTGTGGCTATGATTAATTAAAAACAACAGTGGTTATTTTTATATTCATTGTGTAACATTCATGCCAATATTCAACATTATCTGAACCTTAATGTTGGTTATTAAAGTGATTGCACTGCAGCTTCTTCAGCTCCATTTGGCTCTGATATGTTATGTTATACAGACATTTGTCTTCTCGCCACAGTTCAACCATTTTTCCTCGACCTCTTTGCTCTCCTGTGTACCTTTATACTGCAAACTTGTTTACCGTTTCCATGGCAGCTCAGCATCATCTCCAACTTTAGTTGCAAATATTAAACTTGTTTAAAATAATCTGCGAGAACGATTGGTTCTGAGGAAACACATGACACAGCACAGACCTGACGAGTTTATCTGAACACTGAAACACCAACTGAGCCCAACTGGATCCAGCCTGGTCTAACTGAGCCATCACATCCAAATTCAGTTTAAACCTTGTTAAGTGTGTTACTGGCTTTACAGAAGAATTAGTCTTTGTTGGTGCTGCTCACCTCTGAATAAAAAAAAAGGGTCTCAATTTTTTTTTTTTTTTTCATGAAGGGCAACTACAAAGGTTGGGGGGCACTATAGCTCCTTAGATCAATGTAGTGCAGTAAAACACACAGTATTTCCTGTTTGACTGTAGTGCAGTGGAAGTATTTATGATCAAAAACTAGAAAGTAACACCGTCACTTCTCAGACTGGACGTCCCACTTTGGCTCAGCTGTGTCCAGGTTTGGTGACTGTTGTTGTGAATTGTCCTTTCAGAACTGGTGTATGAAGAGAAGATCTCAGTCCATCTACTTGCAGCTGCTGACTGACAAACACGCACCAGAGCACTGCAGGTAAAGTAGAAGCAGAAATAAAGAGCAGTATAGACCATATGGTAACATCTTCCATTCCTCAGCAGCAGTTTGAAAAATGAAACTAAAGCTCAGGTGACAGACACTGTTGTTAGATTGTTCCTTGCACTTATTGGAGTTTTCTCCGTTCCCTCCTCCTGTAGAGTGATCGGCAGCGTTTCCCAGTTTGATGAGTTCTCCCGAGTTTTCCACTGTCCGAAGGGTTCTCCAATGAACCCTGCGGACAAATGCTCCGTTTGGTGACCTCTCCGTCCGACCTATTGACCTTTGGATTGACCTTCATCTTTCACCTCCACCCAAACACCCCCTCACCTATTTCCTACATCATATACTTACCAGAGCCCACAGGATGATACAGAGTGAATAAATCCCATTCACACCTATTAAGGACACAGGAAAGAAATGTTCTCCATCATTATTATATATCTTAAGTTTATATATTGATTGTCCATCAATGACTCTGTCTGTGTTAATCAAACAAAGCATGGGTAAAATGACCATTGATTGTGTACATATATATCCTTTGATTTTATATATTTTTCTATGTTTAAATTTATTTTCAAATCATCTATTTTTGTATTTAGCAGATATCTCACTATAAGCTATTTAGTTTTTACTTAAGCGACATGTTTTCTCACTTGTTTCTCTCCTTTGTAGCATCAACTAGGAAAAAAAAAACAAACTTCAGCATATGTTTTCAAAATTAAAGACATGGCAACAGAAAGGTATTTCAGTCCATATTGTAAACCTGGACAAGGACCAATTCAAAATGTGACCAGTAGCATCCTCGTGCCTGCCAACAACATTGGTGTCCTCTCGGTTCGGTATTGGATTTGTGTCGCAGTGCTGCGCTCTTGTGGCCACAGAGAGCAATGGTCAGTGTTCAGCCGTCATGACTGTTGTAGTGTTTGCCTGCATTGGTCTCTTGTTACTGTGAGTGTTTGTACGGTTTTTAAGATTTGTCAACTTTTTAAAAAAAAAAACACAAAACAAACGAAGGTAGACGCGGGGTGGATGTTTCTCTCAGGATTTGTAGCACAGCGTGGCACCAAAAACTGAGTATCTTTGTGTCTCTATCTGCTTAAAACTCTTCAACACAAAGAAGCCGGGTGATCAATCAGACAATGGACAAAAACAGTTTTTTTTTCTTGCTGGAATTCAACAATTTCCCCCCAATTGGAAGTGGTTTGAGAGGCCTTTCTGTTGGATTATTAGCCACATCTCAGTGTTTTCTGATGAACTCTGAATGCTTTTCGACAACCTGGGAATCAAGTGAGAGCGTGTGCTCACCTCATGTTTTCACCAAATAGAGAACCCAACACACTGTACATCTTAAACAATGGTAGATGGAGAATCACGCATTTGTACACAGTGTTATTAAAAAAAAACAAAAAAACTTTTGTATAAAGAATCTGTTGGTACAAAAAACTCTTTGTACAGTGGAGAAGTATATCAGATGTTATGGTTGTACAGTTTGTTTTGAAGAGAGTTGCATGTTTCCATCCTGACCGACATGAACTTCTGATTGTGAAGAGCATCACACGCACATGTCTGACTCTACAGCTGCTAACTCACATGTGGCTGCTATCTCTTCCTCTCTGTTGGTCACTGTTTAATGTTTGAATAAATACAAAGGATCACTGTCATGTTGTCTGCATTCAGGTGTGAGAGAGAACGAGAGTTATTTTCTGTATGGGTTGGTTATTATCAGTGTGTTATCAGCTGTGTCCTCACAGGCTTATCCTGCACCCATGTCAGCCAGGTGTCACTTGGCGGCCAAAAGTTGGACGGTAGAAGTCCGCCTCCCCGTTTGCTCACGACCTGCAGAAATCAACACAACACACATCAACAGCATCAACAAGCTGTGCAAACCAGAGGGCTGTTTCACACAAGAAGATTATCAGTTAAACCAGCTACGTTCAATCTGCCAGAATGAAACACAGTGTTCTTTCCAGTGTTCGTCCCTGAAGAGTTCTCTCTTTGCTGCTGCGCTGTAAACAAGGATCAATGTGTAGCATAGGCTGCACTTCTTCTGTGTTTAAGATCCAAGCCTGTGTTTATCAAACTTAGAAAAATCACATTTAGCTTGAAAATACCAACTTAAAAGTAAAAAAAAAAGTTGCTTTCAGCGAGTGACTTGCTCCTTCTACTTACAACAAAGTGTAGCTTGTAATAGCAACTCTTAAGTGATCACATGATTAACTAGACAACTTTCAACCCTCCACCATGTCATAATTCATGTCTGATATCCACCATATAGTCTCAGTGTAGACAGCATCCTCCTGCATGTGTGTGTAGATTTTCAACAGAATCCATTAAGATGTGCCAAAATTCATAACATTCATGGTTTGGATTTACATAGCGCTTTTTTCTGGAGTGCCAGACTCAAAGTGCTGATAGACACCATTATTCATTCATACCGGTGGTGGTAAGCTAAGTTAGCCACTGCTGCCCTGAGGCAGACTGACAGAGGCGTGGCTGCCAGTCTGCATCTACGGCCCCTCCGACCACCAAACTATTCATTCAACATTCATACAGAGCAAAGTGTGTAAAGTGCCACAGGACACACCAAGAATGACTGGGAGGACTCAAACCACTTTCAGTTGGTAGATGGCCGCTCTACCACTGATTCACTGCCGTCCCCCAACAATTATGACTTTTTAAAAAATTAACCCATTATAAGAGATAGGGGATTTCTGGGGCTTTTTTCCCATTAAGATCTTGCCCAAAATGTAATTGTTTGTTACATGGGTTAAAAAAGAAAAAAAAAAAGATTAAGATCTGTTCAAAAGTTTGTCTATAGTGTTCCTAACACAGACGAACAAACAGACCATTGCAGGAGAAGACGTAACCTCCTTGGCAGATATATCTTTGACTGGATTGCTTTGATTTCAACTAGAACCACAGACTGTATATAAAACATGGACATAGCCAATAGTTCTCAAAAGTGAAGCTAAAATATGGAAGTGCAAAAAAGTGCAAGGTAAATATAACTAGACATACAGTTCCTTGCAGAAATTGAGACTGTGCCAATGCCGGGTCAGTGTAAACATTGCAGCACATCAATAGAAAGTCCTCATAAGAAAGGTAAAACAATGTGTGTAACATGTTGTCATGGAGACAGCCATTCTAAAGGAAACTTTATAATCCCACGCACAAAACAGCGCCCGCGTTGCATCATGTGACCGGCACATTGGGCCGTGCAGCCTCTTTGCAACACTTGCCGCACACACCTCAAAAAATTGTAGCCACGCGCAAGATGTCGCAGACATCATCCCTCCTGATTGGTCCATTTATTGTCACATGCTGTGATGACATACTATAAATGCAGAAGAAACTCCACCATTTGGTGTCTTGGTCAATACCAGTTGTAGCAACACCCCCGACTTGGAGGGAAACTGCAGGGACATATTCAAAACAACACGCGTAGGTTGGACTCGAGTATAAAGGTAAAATGCGTGTGGGACAGACGCAATTACGTCTACGAGGTCGCTGCCCACGGGAGTATCAAGTCAGCTTAAGGTGTTCCATCCCCACCGTAGCAAACGCAATACACACCCATTATAAACCCAGAAAATGCTCCAAAATTGGGATGAGACATAAAGTGGATTGACGTCCAAACCATCAAAAACTACAAAAAATGGTCGAGGTTCAAATGAAGTTCAAGCCTTGACGAACATTTGAAAGTTGGAAAGACCTTTCTAGGCCAAAGTATGGCCGACCTAGGGGGCCACAAACACGGCGTGTTTTTCCCATTCAAAGCGAATGGGAGAAACTGCGACGTTTCTTTGATTGTGATTTTCATAAACACCATGCAATCAATCACTTTGAAAAGTCATATAAAATTCAGCCAGACCGAGGCACACGTTTTTATGTTTTTTGCACGGCTCGGCCAAATGCTGCGGGACCAGTAACCCGCCGAAGGTCCCACTCTGTGTCAATAGGGAAAAATGGCGGCGGTTTTTGCAATTGTTGTCAACACAGTGGGAACTAGAAAAGCACTCTGAGAGCTCCGCCAAGCACTGTTAAGGCCAATTCATACTTTCCGCGTCCGCATGTCCGCGTTGGTGCACAAGGGTCCGCGTCACATCAATGTCATCGAACATGTCAGGAAGCGCTCGAGCGGACAGGCGTGGAGGCGTCCGCGTGCAGCTCCAAAAATGTGACCATGTGGCCTGGGCGTGGAGGGCGCGAGCAACTGCGCATGTGTCAAAATCAATACAAGCACTGCGCTTGCGCTAGCATATCAAGATGGATGCCTTCGAGGAGAGACTTTGCGAGGAGAATCCTTCAAAAAATTCCTGGATCCAGACGGTGATCCAGATCACTTCCAAAATCTAATCATTTGTTCGTTATCCCCATCTGGACAATCCCTGAAAATTTCATCCAAAATCTTCCGTAAGTTTTTGAGTTATTTTGGAAACCAACAGACAGACAGACAGATAAACGCCGGCAAAAACATAATCTCCTTGGAGGAGGTAACAATGTTAAAAACAAAGTGCATAGTTTGCAGTTCAGTGATTCTGTGATATAGAATAATATACACTGTTTCTCCAAACATATAAATCAAGGTGAGACTGAGATGATGGGAAAAAAAAGCGTAAAAAGTTGTGACTAAACACCAAACAGCTGTTCACAGCCCACCAAAAACCTGGCAAGTCCCCCTGATAGCAGCCTGGAAAAGTTGGTTGTTCCTCAACTTTTTGAGGTTATTTCTAAATTTTTAATCCACATCAGTCTTGTCTTTTTTAATAACTATAGATATCTGTCTACAAGTATAGATTACCTTAATATCTTATCATAAAAAGATAAAATAGGTCAGTAATTCATGTCAAAATGAGTGCACGATATTACCAAACCTGCACATGTATTTTATACTCCACAGAGACTAGTCATCACTTTCAGTATGCATGGAAGGCGGAATAGAAACTGCACAGTGCTGTGCTTAACCATGCTGATAATAACTGTAGGGCCTGATTTACTGCGAGTCTCGATGCTGATGGCACAGATACCTGCCTAATTTAATTGTTACTGTTTTATTGCCTTAATCACATTCAGCAAATACAAAACTCTCCCCCTCTTCCACGTCACTTTCATCCTCTGCTTCCATTAATGGCAGACCTTTTATCTGTGTAACAGTGTTAGCTTACACATCCTGTGATCACGCATAAACACACACATTGCAAGCGCGCACACACACACACACACACACACAGAGCCACGCTCGGGCACAGAGGATTCACACCCTTTGTCTGTATCAAATCCCTGAGTAGGATACAACAGTGTAAAGTGAGTCAGCTATTGAGTAAGCTAGTACTGGCCCTTCTCACCTCCCAAAGGGAATGCAGGTGTTTGTGTTACCCTGGGCCAGCTATGTTTAGACATAAGTCTTGGACAAGGCCCAGCACACCAACAGAGCTGCCGTGTTCCCTTGTGGACGGCAGCATTCTGTCTGCGCTCCCTCAAACACCGTCAAGGGCTCCCAGACCTGGCAGCCACAACCTCCACTCGGGAGCTGCCGGCTGCCCAAACATCTGTGCTTACCCTGTAACAAACTCCGACAGTATGAGCTGGCAAAGGTGGAAACAGTGACTTATGCATAGTCGCTAATCCATATCACTGTTGTTCATCACAACGGCGTCGATAATTGCAACCACAACCAGTCTACTGCATCCATTTAATATTTCTGTAACTTTCAGACATACTTTTCATCGAGTTTCCCTATTGACTTGGAAATGCAGTTGTTGAAGTTTCCACTTCTCTCCGAGCACTTTTGTTCACTCCTTTCGTGATGTTGCTGCCAACTCTGCAAACTTCTGTTTCTGAGCAGAGCGAGAATGAACTTTGAAACTCATCGGCGGTTTTAATTCCCCATCATCGCCATCATCACGACCTTCTTTGTTGTCATCGTTGTCGTCGTCATCTTTGTTCCCATCGTCCCAATCATCGTCGTTATTGTCTTCATCATGATTACCTCAACTGTCACAAGTGTAATTATTAATTTATTCATCATCAACATCTTCATCATCACATTCACACAAACAGCAGCTGAAACATTCGTAATGATATTCATATTCAGGGACGGAGAGCTAGGAACATCAACAGTCATCATCATTAACATAATGGTTGATACATTCCCTTTGTCTTTCAATATGAGGCATCTGCAGGAATTTGTGCTCCTTGCGCTAATATTTTGAGAATATAGTGTCCCACAAACAATTACGCCACAGCCATCCGGTATACGAGCACTGTTGCTACTCGATCAGATGTACAGACAGGCCGAAAACACCCGTCTGCCCTAATTTCAACACTTTTGGAAACACAGGTGTTACAGAGCTCTCAGCTGTATCCTCGTCACACACGAACACAGCTCTGAAAAGATCTACCGCTCGAAAATAAACGAGCATTGCAAAAGGAAAAAAAAAAAAAAAAATCCCACGAAGCCCAATTAGAATTCTGCTTCACTTCACTTACTGATTGAATGAGGTAATCTGTTCTCATTTAAATGATAGCATTTCAGTCAAGCATGGGGCCAGCTTAGTCATGGAAAACAAATGAGTTCCCTATCCCATGAAAACTCTTCTCAGTACTGGCAGGAATATAAAACGGAGACAGGCGCTGGGTCTGTTGTTTTCAGTTGCCAGATCAGCATGCAGCCACATATCTATTGCGCAGGGTATCGGTGTGCATGATGCATTGTACGTCCCACAGCACCGTCTAGATTTTCCAAAGAGACCCCAACACATCCACAGATGCCTTTGCTTCATTTTTATAAATGGGCCTTGTCTGCCGCAGCAGCAGAGAGCCATCCACACCACGCAGAGTGAGACGCCGCTGCCCGTGACATTATAAAAGTCTCACCTGAGCACGTGGCGAGCGTCTGCGCCGCCGATACAGAAGCCATCATTCACAAACACAAACAGATGTTTTTTTTTATGTGATCCCATGTCAGTTTATTAATGTCAGCTGTTGTGTTTAATACAGTATGTGTCAAACAATGTCTTCAAAGGTGGAGGAGCTACCCATTTGTCATTCTGTGATTTGTTTCTCTTAGCTGGCACTGTGTGCTGCACTCTCTGTCTGCCGTAATGAGGAACGTGCTGTCTGCTCCGAGTTGCCAGGGAGCTTGTCACAGCATGGAGGGCTGCCACAAAAATATGCTGAAGCCAGCACAGAAAAACCTGCCCCAGAATGATGATTTATTCACACAAAAGAACACTATTGACATAAGGAGGTGTGAAACCCTGTCTAAATGCCTTTTTCCCCTTTTCCTTCATTTCTCTCCATCCCTCCCCCTTTCCTACATCCTCATCCTCACACCAGGTGGGCCAAAGGAGGAAGTATAATCAAGGAGGTCTCTGGGGACACGTATGAGGTCATTGTGGACCACTCCTTCTTTACAGAACCTGTTTCCTGCGAGGTTACCAACCCTCTTGGGAGCACCAACATCAGCCGCAACGTTGATGTTTATTGTGAGTGGCTCCGTAAACACTCTTCCCTTTCTATAAAGCCAACAATGCAACAATGGATCCGTGTATCCAAATATAGATACAGCTCATTCTTAACTACGTTTCTTTCAATAGTTGGTCCTCGCATGGCGGCCGAGCCTCAGTCCTTGCAAGTCGACCTTGGATCAGATGCCGTGTTCAATTGTGCGTGGACAGGAAATCCTTCTCTTACCATAGTGTGGATGAAAAGGGGTTCTGGAGTGGTAAGTGCATATTGGTTTACACAGTATATCCTATACAATCACATACCGCGACATACAGTAGATTTAAAGCTGTTTTCAAACTTTCTATGGTGCCACAAGTTTAATGGCCTTCAGAAAGTACTTGGGGAAGTTATTGTATGTCACGGATTCGAAGTGTCCATTAACCTAACATTTTGAGGCCATTACTGTCCCAGCCTCTTGGTGACCTCCATCGATTTGATCCACAAATTCCGACTCATTCCGCCTTTTCTTCTGTCAACATCAAAGGCTAAAGCCATACTCCACTGAGCTCAGACCCTAAATTGGATTTTAATAATTGAGAAGAGGTGCCCTTTAAGGTATTAAATGGTCCGTGTGGTGCCATGGTTTTTTTCCCCCAGCACTGCCTTGTTACCATTACAAATGCAAAGGTGCCTCTGCAGTCATTGCATTTGATGATCTTTGCCTTCTTTGCCGCAGGTTCTTAGCAATGAGAACCTCCTGACACTGAAATCCGTGAGACAGGAGGACGCCGGGAAATACGTTTGCCGAGCTGTGGTCCCTCGTGTCGGAGCAGGGGAGAAGGAGGTTTCTCTTACTGTCAATGGTAAGAACTGTTGTCTTTCACTTAGATATATCATCACATAAAAAGTTGTCTCTTTCATCTAGTGTGAATCTTGAGGTCACTGAGGGCAACAGGGGGAAAAAAAATTGTCACAGGCATCAATTTGTTGGCTTCCTCTGTTGTACATAAGAGCCTCCTGTTGCAAAACTTCTAAATGAATATGCTTCTGTGTGTCTTTCCTGTCGTCTTTTTCATTTCATACATCCGTTTCCTGGAGATACTGTTAATTTCACCACACAGCCAAAGCCTCCACACACAGACGGCAAAAAAGGCTGGAAATTAATTTTCCTAAGAAAGGTCATGTGGTAAAACCCAGCTGTTCGATCAACCGTCAATACTCGGAAGCCTCTAAATATATAACAAAAACGACCTGAATATAGACTTTTCATATAGTGTCACACATTTCATAAACAGGTGAAATGTACTTAAATGCTAATTACATTCTGCATGAGTCACAGGGAAGCTGCCTTTTTCTGAGGCACTGACTGACTAATGAATACCAGCCTTGGTGGGAGACCTGGCAACTCTCAAACAAATGACTTCATTATCAGTGCTTGATATTCATGGGGCATGCTTCACTGTGGCAGAGGTTCTTAGTTGTGGGATTTACATGTTTCTTGTTTTCCTCGTGTCCATCTGAGAGAAACCTGTGCCAAATTGAAGGAGGGAAAAAAAACAAAAAAAAAAAACAGGGCTTTACGATGCTGGCAAGGCGATGTTGAGTTAATGCTCACAGTGTATCGTTGCACATTTTCAAAGCTAACAAAAGAGTTTGCCTGTAAGCAACACTGGTGCTGATTTGGGGATGAAGATACATCAAGTAGCAAACAGTGTGTTTAAAGATTTTCTTTTCAAAACCAGACGCGAGCTTTGCATATCAGAGAGAATGGGATACCAGTATTCCCTCCAGCAAAAGATCAGAACCACGACTTTCTATGAACTGCAACGAGCCCCCTCGTTCCCAGCCAGGAATTCAGTCAAAAATCAAGGCAGAAGAGGCAAATTCATGACTAATTCTATTGTCTTCCATTCTTTTGATAGCATCCTATACTGTCACTCATTCTGCAGCCTTAATATGTAAACAGAATACATTATATTCAATGCACCAGTTTATTGCAATGCATCTTATTTCTGCTCATGTAACTATGAAAATTGTTTCTTCTTTATTTTTTTTAAATGATGCCATGAGAAAAAGAAGATGGATTGTTTTAATAAAGATTACAACACAACTCAGAGCGCACAGGAAAAGATGCAACAAAGCTGAAATGGCATGTTTATTTAGTCTCTGCAGACTTCATTCAAGCAAGCTTGCAATGTCTTCTGGTCTTTTTTATTTGTTTCTGCTCTTCTTCTCTTTCTTCGTCTTGCACCTCCTTGCCTGAATTATTATTTGACATTCAAAGCCTCTTTCGTTTTTACCCTCCTGAATAATTGAAATTCATCTCTGTTTCCAAACCGCACAAGGAATCCTGAGTCATTTCTTACCCGGACCTTGAGGCAAATCAGATTGTCAAACTTGTGAAAGTGCAAACACTGTGGTTGAAGTGGTGGCGTGTGGGGAGCTCTCTCCCGAGGTTTATTGATTGTCCTATGCCTCTGTCTCAACTGCAGATGAACCTGAGTGCTCCTTGCCTCTCATCAGCCCATAAGCCCAACATCACTGACAGTCAGCAGGACTCAATTGATTCTGAGAGTGAATCACTAACATAACAAATGAGCGAGTTGTTTTTTTTTTTTTTCCTCTTTCCATCAAGATACAGCAGCGTCTCATGCAACGTTGTGCACATGTAGAGCATCCATGATGCGACAGCGTCTGCCGCACATTTGAATGTTTCTTTGCTGTTTGTTTTCCCCGCAGTTATCCCCTGATTCCTTAATGCCATCATTTAAATTACATGTGTTTATAATTTGTCATTCCCTCTGTCTCTCTCCCTCTGTCGTTTTGTGTCACCGGCTCCCACTGTGGCGTACCACATAGACACGAGGATTTTGCTTTCCCTGGGGAAGAATGTAATTTAATTATAATCAAACAGCTAGCAGGGGAGGCGGTTTGTGTTTAAGTCACTAATGGATACATATTGCTTACTCTAGTCAAACATTTTCCGACCAGAAAGCTCCTCAGCATCTCACATGTGGTCGATGAGTGGCTACATGTATGACGTGGGGCCGGGCACTTTCATGCGTGTGATTATTTACATAGGATACAATATATATATATGCAAGTGTTTTGTTTTTTTTTACCATCCAGGCAGAAGTTGGAATGAGAGAAGTTATCTGACATGCTTGAAAGGGTTTAGCTTATAACTCAAAGACCATATATTCATGCAATACATATTAATTAATATATCCACGTGTATGAGAAGACCTCCATTTGTGTTTGTGAGTCTGTGTGTGTCTTTGGGCAAAGTAATATAATGACACGCATACAGTACTTGGGCAGCCTAGGGAGAGAAAACCCATTACCACAGTAAGGGAGCGGGAGGGCCGCAGAATCCCCCAATATCCCACAGAGCACTGGGTTGTTATAGATCTTTTTTTCTGTCGTTTCTTTTTCGAGACAGTCTTTATGTGCCTAGTTAATTAGCATTCCAGCCTTCTTTAAACTGGCAGTGACACTGTATAAGAAAGAAAAGCGCAAATTAATGAAGGAGAAAACTGCATTTAAGATGCAGCATATTTTATCTGACCAGCTAAATTTAAGCAGAGTAAGATATGATCTGCGAGACTTTCTGGAAAGACTTTGAACTCACTTTTTCCATTATGCGCTACCTCTCACACGCAATGCCTCTACTCAGCTCAGACATTATTTTTTTATATGTGAAAAATATCTTTAATTTATAACCTCGCCATGTTTAAAAATATACTGCAGACGTGTGATGAGGTTTACTACCAGTACGGTTCATTCAAAAGTGTAGGCTACACACACACACAGGGGGGAGATTGTTGGAGCACAAACAGGTTTGAGGTCGACAGCTTCAAGCAAGCGGTGTGTCCAAGGCAGGGCAGAGTGGTGGAGACATCATCCGCTGGACGTCCAATAAAGTGGGAGGGGAGGCTTGGAATAAACACTTGTAAACAGAACAATCCATGGGTTTCATGTCACCTTGGATCGTCAATAAACGCCTAAGAAGACACATCACATATATCATCTCACCCTCTACACTATGTTTTTCCACATTGGAAGTTGATCATGTTATTATCACAATATGATGGTCTTATGTGTGACTCATCTGGTCAGTTACACAAACAACACCCAGCTCTTTAAAGACAATGTGGCTTAGTGTGAACCAGATTATTCAAACTTACACTAGCAGAAATAAACACAATACATTAGATATCACAACAACAGAAGAACATACGCAACAACAGTAAGTTGGGTAGTTGAGGTAGCTATCATAACACTATGATTCCTGCATTTGTCTCATTGTGTTCCCACCAGGATCAAGTTTTTTGACCTGAGTTTAACACATCCAAGTGTTGCCTAATTGCTTTCAGCCTATTGTTTTGCTTTTAAAAGGAGGTTGTGTGCATAATGCAAGCAAGAGAGTCTCCAGTGTTGAATTATTATCCATTCTTGAGGCCGATCCAGCTTTTTTTTTATTGATATTTTTTGTTCATCTGTACATAGTGCAAAGATGCTGTTTGCAAATAGTGATTGTAGCTGCAAATTTGGATAAAGCAATATTTGTGGCTTGGAAATAAAATGAGTGTTTCTGGCCTGTGGCGGCAATACGGAGTTATTACTGTAAATGTGTTTCACAGTGTGAAGTGAAGACAGTATAGATCACACCGCATGCAGGGAAAGAAACAAGGAGAAAATACAGCCTGGTCCCTGTTGTAAAGATGTATCCAGCCAAAGCAGACTAATCTGGTGAAGCTGTCAGAGCACTGAGGGTAGTAAATACATGTATTTAAGCAGAGGTTACAGCAGCAAGCCAATCAGAGATGGAGATATAATCATTTGCGCCCTCCACTTTGACTTGCTGCTGTTAATGTGATGCACTGTTAAGACAAAGCAGAAGGAGCATTAACATGAAAACAAAAATAGATTAAGTGCAAATAACAACTGACTTTATAGAAAATATATTTGCTTTTTCTTCACAGTGTTTCTGGTTATTATGTATTGATCCACTGCAGTGCAACAAAGCTGTATAAAGTATATTATAGAAAGTATATTCAAGATCTCCATGTGAAGAAAACTCTTATGAGATTGAGTATTTCATTTCAGCTGTTTAACCAGAAATGCAGCTATGTCTTTCCTTAGCTAGTATTAATAACCATTACGTACAGAAGCGGTGTTGAATTGGTCACATACAGTGATATCATCACTGAGTAAACTGTGGCCATCAGTGTCCACACCAGACAGTTTTTCTCCAGCTGCCCTGTAGCTGTGTGTGCTCTCGTTTATAACAGAAGAAAACTGAAAAATCAAAAGCCCTAAAGTGAGGTAGAGAGGAAATGTCAGGCTATTGTTCAAAGCCAATGCCTCAGTTTAGGAAGGAAATGTAAGCCCTGGCATTTTGACACCCACTCCGATATTGTGTAATCAGATTGCAATGTCCACTCTAGAGTTAACACCTCCTCAAATGAATGAGTGAAACATTGCGCCCAACATTTTGATTACCTCCCTGGCTGCTAGCATTGATGTTGTAGTGCCACCCACCTCCCAGCTACCAATGTGTTTGTGCTCTGATCACACAGTGCAAGTAGCAAGCATGTATTTTTACACACACGCACAGACACACATACACACACTTTCAACTCAGGCTGAGCCAGTGAGATAAAGCTATCTAATTATATTGCTCATTTGCAGCTCTGATCCATAGAATAGATCCTCCCCAGCCTCTACCACCATCCCGCTGCAGCCTGCAAGCAATTGATCTCGCTGTGTGTTGACAGTTGGAGTTCATACTAACCACATACATGCGTTTCATCTCGTAATCGCGTGCAGATACAAATGCCTTTATATAGACTATGGCACATAGATACTGTATTGATACGATCATTGCCAGTTGGCAAACCAGTCAAAGTAGGGGAACAGCTTCCAGTACTTTTTTTTTTTTTTTTTGATTGTCTGCAGTAGCGTTCAGTGTGCAGCAGTAGCAGCCTTTCAGCATCCTCCAGTAGCAAACCAAGACACCATCTGGCAAAGTCTCATTAAAATGCTAATTCATTTTAATAAGAGACAGGTAATAAACTGCAATTATGTATCGTCAGAGAGATGGCAGAGAGCGGGAGTTTGAGGGAAGTCGGCGGGGATGTGAGTTGTCTCACTAATCAAGAAGCTGCCTCATATGTTACCCCCTCAAACCCACATTTTTAACCTCACCCCTCACAAGAGACCAACAGAACTGTTTGATTTTTAAAGCCCATTTTTCTTATTAATCTTTTTTTATCCAATAATCAGGACACTAATGGAAACTTTTTTTACATGTTGTGTTTGTAATAATCTTCTTAAATGCAGGGAAGCAGAGGAGGATGTAAGCAATTATGGTGGTTTTGTTTTGTTATTGCCTTTTTTTTTTTTTTTAATTGAATAATT
>OOFC01031717.1:4789-15200 GCA_900323345.1 Pseudochromis fuscus | reverse complement strand
TTTAATTGAATAATGTCCACAAGAAAATGGGAGGATGCACAAGAAAATTAAATAACTGTGGGATTTTAAGAGCTTTTGAAAGATCTTTTTTTTTTACCATATGAAGTGTACGCTAATGGAAACCTTTCACATGCTAATTTTGTGGGAGCATCTTTGTTGCAGTCTATCTCTTAAATGTCATATAAAGAGTTACAGCACTTATATAATTGTATTTATTTTAATTTTAAATTCAATCATGTCCACAATAAGACAGGAGGGTTCGAGGATCTATGTATAAATAAGATAAATTAACAAAAGAAAGAAAAGGAAATCATTTCACATGTGGGTATTTGGTGTTTGTGATGTGAAAAACCTCGAGGAGACAAGTCTGATAATCCAAATTTAAAATCTCAGGTTGATGTTAAAACAGCCAATCAACAGCAGAGAAAATTCAACAAATTACAGTTGAATACAATCAGAAAAACACAAATGGGGATAAACCAAACAGCATTCCTTGTGTGCATCCCCCCTGTATTTAAACTGGTTCGACTTTCCTTTGAAATTTCTGCATATAAAATAATAACCAAACATGTCTGGAACCAGTGCACAATTTCATCTTTTTTAAATCCACCACTGAAGTGAGTCCATTAATGTCAAACCTTCGCCTCTGTGCTGTGCTGTGCTTTGCAGCGATTGTACTTACAGTGAGTCGGTCAGGGCCAAAGGGGAAAACATACATGAATGACGGAATTGGGTTATGTGTGACATCTTGTCTTCATATTAGTGCTGTCACCTGGTGTGAGCAGCCTCCAGACCAGATGGCAAGCAGACCAGTCGTTTAGGCTGAGCTGCCCTTGTCAGGCAAAATCCTGTTGCCTGACCAAGGTTTAACATATGCTGGCTTTGAAGTGCACAGCCACAGCTCCTGTTGAATGACCTCACCTTGTTTGGATAGTTTGTAACACTGAAAGGGCCATTTCATTTGTAAAAGCTTTATTTATACTTTCAATACCAACATCTAACAAGACAAAAATACATTAAAAATCTATATAGGTAATAAATGGTGGATTTTGATGAATGTTCTGCCTCCTAGAACTCGTTTGGTGCGTTGATAGAGAGCTGGAGTTTATAATGTTTATTTACTGACCTATTGGTTCGGGGGTCAACTTTGCTGCAAGCAAATTGATTGAGGAGGTGAAACACTGCGGCAAGTGTGTTATCTCCCCCACAATGGCATTTTCTCCTCCCATCTGTGCAGTCCTGATTACGCTCCAGAGAACAACGTTTATCTCAGTGGGAGAAATCAAGCTGGCCATAAATCAACAATTTCTTGATCCAGAATGAGGTCTAGGCCACCGCTTATGCCCTTTGTTCAGTCCCGATGTGTCCTTGGCTGGATTGTGCTGAGGGACGAGGCACGTTCATATCTCACTGCAGTCGTACAATCTTCCCCCGGAGACCCAAATTACTGAACACTTCAGGTGCTACTGCTGCGAACAGAAGACACTTAAAATATAATCTACCACCGGGAACTCAATTGAGCAAAATTGTCATATGACCAGAGACTGAAAACGAATTTAATTATTCATGTTTCAATTTCTGACACTTACCTTCAAACTTTTTTTTTTTTTTTTTTATGATTGTTCTTCTTCAGGACCTCCTACTATCTCCAGCACACAGACTCAGCAAGCCTTACATGGAGAGAAAGGACAAATCAAATGTTTCATTCGAAGCACACCTCCTCCAGACCGCATCGTAAGTATTTCTCTTCAATTTATAGCAGGTGAAAAATTGTAATCATGAATGGGTTTTTTTCTAGATTTATGGAGGAAGCAGTGTAACTGTATTGTTCTGTTAACTACATGTGGACAGCACATACATGCAAAGATAAGGAAGAACAATTATAGTATAAGCTCAGTCATTTGTTTTCACATTAAAAGGTGAGCATGAAAATATAGTTCTGACCTTCAGTTTCTCAGGTAACATCCGCAAATATGCTGTTTTGGCTCTGACCCCATTAGGATTTATGGACATTACATAAACAGCATACTCACTTTGCACAACTATTGATTTGGGTGTACATAGGTGTGTTTTAACTATTAGCATAATTAATATCAGGCATATTTGTGACAAAAATATAATTGTGACAAAATCAAGTCACAAATTTTTACTCTGACAACTACAAAGTACAACATTTTATATCTGTAGACCTTGATAACGAAACAACTCCTGTGTTTATTTTTTTATTTTTTAATTATTAAGATTTAAGGATTAAAGACAAGGTCAGCTTGTTATTTGATCATTTTGTATTCTGTCCAATTAACAATGTTGTTTCCCTTGAAATTAAAGCGACAACATCTCAATCAAGGTCACTTGTACCAGTTTTGGGTTGAAGGTGTTTTTGAATATTGTGTTTTTAATTAAAACATTTTTTGTCAGGTGTCAGAATTTTTAAATTTAGATTCACTTGAAATATATTTAAATGAATATTTATGCATTTAAAATAATCACATTACATGTAAGATGAATCATTCTAAAGATGTTATATGTTAAAAATGACAAACTTGATCTCACCACATGTTAGATCAGGTGAGTTTTCACTTTATGTTTAATAGGTAAATTTACATCATATTCAGAAATGTACATCATCAATTTGGAGAATGTAGCATAAAGCCAGAGACTCCTTTTTGTCTCCACTGAAGGTGAATAAAAAATACAGAGTTGTGATTGAACAACTCAGACAAAAAATGTACGAGAGGGCAAAAAATCCACAATCATTTCTCCAATGCCTGCACTGCTGTACATGTAAGAAACTATGTTCTAACTCTTCCACTTAATTTGTTAAAAAAAATAATGAAACAATTTAAAAAATATATTTGTTGTTGTTGTTACTAAGGTAACACCTTGAAATTTGTTTCCTTTGGCCTTTGAATGTATTTTTCTGTAATGAAAACAATGCAGAGTACAACTTTGTCTTTTATTTATTTTGTTCTGCTCCACAGCAAACATGACTTTATAAGTGTTTGCGTGCAGTCTCCCGAAAGCCAAACCCAGAAAGCAGAGTAATTCAAACACAGCGATAAGAAGAGAACTGCTTAGAGTACATGCAATTTGCAATTATCTATCAGACATTAGCTCAGTCTGCCGATGCTGGAGAAATCTCACTGAGTTGGCAGCTCGTCAAATGGAAATGAGCATCAGCAAATGGGCAGTTAACAAGCGCAATTTTAACCACAAGATTTTTAACCATAAAACAACATTCAAAAGTGTTATCAGCAGCCATAGAACATCCTTAGTGTATTCACATTGATTTATTTCCCTCTTAGCCTTCTGTGGATCACCGAGCTATTCACCAAACCAAATGAACTAATGGCTGTGCATTGATATCAGTAGCTCATTCCACCTTGTAGCACAATAAAAAGCTATCCTGTATAACTGGAGAGTACTGGGCGCATGTATTCATGAGCGTTTGGTCTCGGTGTTGAGAAGTGGGCTGTAAAGAGCTTGAACAAATAAATCAAGAACGTGCAGGTAAAATAAACAGAATCACAAGGCCCACACTGTTGAATATCCGAGCCTTAATCATTTAACTGAGTTGATCTGATGACTGCTGATATTTAGATCAGTCAGTTTTAGGAACATGTTTAGGAAGCTAACATTTCTCACATTGCATCCCATCCCTTTGCCCTTTGTCTATTTTGATTTCAGGCCTGGTCCTGGAAGGAAACCGTGCTGGAGTCTGGCACATCTGGACGCTACACCGTGGAGACTGTCAACACAGAGGAAGGAGTAATCTCCACGCTGACCATGAGTAACATCGTCCCGGCCGACTTCCAGACCATCTACAACTGCACGGCGTGGAACAGCTTCGGCTCCGACACTGAGATCATTCGCCTTAAGGAACAAGGTGGGAGCCAAGGTTCGACAGGTTCCACCTTCCTCTTCTTCAAATCACGTGACTGTGGTTTTCTAGATGCTGACATAAACCAAGCCGTGGTGATTTGTGTGCATCACTGTGGTTGTGCCAGTCGTGCATCGATGAGCCTGTGGCTGTATGATGTACTGTGTGGGACTGAGGGAGTCTGCATGAATCAGGATTCACCAGACCATGTTTAAGGTTTATAGATGATAGCAAATAATGATTATTTTAATGCTAATTATTATATTATATTATAATCAATGGACATATTTACATTTTAGCATATTATACAGTAGATGCAACGCGTACATTTACTGTACATTACCCAAAAATGTACTGTGATACAGCAGTGGTATGCATATAAACACCATCAGCCATTGCTTTTTCAGCTACTTTATAACTGTTATTAAAACTATTGAAATACTATTAGATGGTGAGTAAAAAAATAAAAATAACTTGCAGCCTTTGCCCTAAATTCTGAAATCTTACAGAAAATATACGTTGATGACATAAACTCCTCACACATGAATTTTCTGCCTTAATGCAAAGTGAAAGTCCATTTATTTAAACTGATGACTCTTACATTCACTGCACTCTTTAAATAAAACACAATGTTGCTCTTGCTTTCCTTTCTCTACAAAAAAAAATTACCTGAAAACAGTCTGTTTTCTTTATGTATACTTTTTTATCTGTGACCTTTTCCCCTCTACTCCAGGGGAAACTGGTGTTTTCTATCCACTTATCGCAAATGATAAATTATAAGCTGCTTATATGAAAGTGACATTGATCAATGAAGACATTAAATAAGCTTTAATGGTGTAGGAAGAGCACTTGGTTGTTTGCATTTGTTTAAAATGTGAGAAGGTCATAAATGTGGGCTGGTAACTCAGGTCCTCATTAAAGTGTTCTTTAATGAGGACCTTTACTGCTGGAGCAGCTTATACATATGTGCCTGCTGGTTTTGTCTCCTCTGGTTGCAGACGTTCATGCAGGAACAAACAAACATGATTATGCTCAAACGAATGTGCAGTCTACTCAGTAGAAATAAAAGCCCTCAGTGAAATGTTTCTATTAGCCCAAATGAGTGTAAATTAAAAGTTATTAGACAGTAGGATAATGAGACAGTATTAGCGGGGAAATGTTTACCCGCGTTAATAACTAAAAGGTTTGGGTAATTAGTTTTAGTTTGAATTCGCTGTTGTTTGGACATACAGTAGAGAAGTTTTTTATTTTATTTTTTACTC
Source organism: Pseudochromis fuscus (assembly GCA_900323345.1). Taxonomy (NCBI): domain Eukaryota; kingdom Metazoa; phylum Chordata; class Actinopteri; family Pseudochromidae; genus Pseudochromis; species Pseudochromis fuscus. The sequence continues at coordinate 10,058 of OOFC01031717.1, read as the reverse complement.
TGTGGCATGTGTAGCTGTATTACCTGGCCTTGTGCCTGTAGGATACTGACATTTATAAAATATAGCTCTTATCCATATTTGTTAAAGATTCAAACCCAGCAATGAGATGAGGAAAGCTTGTGAAAAGGTGGCCTCTATATTATGACAATATGCGTCACTACCCTTGACCGAATTCACCGTATACCTGAGATGTTTCTGGTATGTTGCTCTAGAAGGACATGTCTTTTTGTTGCTTTCTGCAGAATCTCTCCCGGTGGCGGTGATCATTGGCATTGCTGTGGGAGCTTTTGTGGCCCTCATTGTCCTCATGGGCACCATCGGAGCATTCTGCTGCACCCGCTCCCAGAGAAGTACGTCCCCCCCCTCTCCCCTGCTGCACCCACTGACGAATGCATGTCAAAGTACTGTATTATCCCCGAGCACACTAAAAAATGTCCATCTACACAAATTTAGCTGTCAGGCTAATTGAAACATCTGCTTGTACAAATTTGGTTGTCTCCACATTGTGGCTTGAGATGATCTCAGAGATCCAGCTGTTGCAAGAAATTTCTGGCACGAGTTAAATTCTGAAACATAGTGTCACTCGCAGTTTATACAGGATGAAATCACTGCTTGAGATGGACATCTTTGTGTGGTGCAGAGATAGCCAGATTGTGATAAGGGTTCATTTCATGCAATCTCAGTCTGGCTGCATTCGCTTTTGAGGCTATTTACATCCTGCGCTATGTTCACTGCCACCCACCCATATACCAAGTGACTCAGGTTAGAGACAGTCAGCCACTGTCTCTATCCAAGAAACACACTGTGCTACTGGTCCCTTCAGCATGTCTATTGTCTGTATACTACAGAGGAAGCGCACCTGGTTATGCCCTCACTGCCCGTCTCCATCTGTGCTCACCAGAGAGAACTTGCAAGCAAAATTAAGACAGAAAGTAAGACTTTGTTATCTGACAGTATAACATCAGCATTGTCCCAAACTGACTGAGCCACCGTGGAAGGCTATGTGAGATTGCATATATATATATCCACAAAAAAAGATGATCTTGTGTTGGCAGGAAACAAATGATTACTAATGCTTTTCTGTTTTTTTTATTTTTTTTGGGGGGGGGAGCTCTAACAAAGCACAAACCCAGGGATATTTGCTAAATTCTGTAATACTGCAAACCGCACGAGGGGGAAATTAAAATGTCAACAAATACAGTGTGGTGTTTATCCAGCTTATTAAGACGTGCGTGTCGTCTGTTTCTGGCAGATCTGAAAGGAGTGGTGTCTGCTAAAAATGACATCCGGGTAGAGATCGTGCACAAAGACCACAACGCGGCGCGAGAAAACGAAGAGCACACCTCCATGAAACAACTGATGGTGAGTGTGAGTGTCCAACATACTACTTCTCTTTCTATTTACAAAAGTTAAATTTCCCTTGTTTTCTGGTTTTTGCATGTTTTTTTTTTTTTTTTACAGCTGACAGTTATATAATGAATGCACTCTATGACTGGAATTGCTATTTTCTGTGGAATACATTATATCATGAGTAATGGAAGTAGAGAAAGGCATGCAAATTGTGTATGTGCTGTAGTCAAGGCGTGGGGTTTATATTTATCAACCTGATGCCAAGTCTTCTGAGCAGAACAGACCCCAGTATGTTTTACCTATGTAGATGCCGATGCATACTGGGTAATCCTACAGTGGGTGTACTTCTGTGTCTACATGCCTCCTAGACACACAAAGAACTGTTTCCTCTTTTGAGCTCTACCAGTGTTTTGGTTTTCATGTAGTTTGCTCCAGGGCCGGGCTATTTGTAGTTAGAGCTTTTGGATTACATTTTCTTTCAAAATACTTAATACAGTCGGCATTTGATGTTGGTGCAGGGAAATGAGCTTAGCTACCTCACAAATCTGCATTTTGTAAAGATAAATAAAAGATATTCACGGATAAATTATTAATGCTCCCTGCCAGCCCCAAGTGAAGGTGAAGCATGTCTGACTGATATTAAAAAAGAACAAGTGATGAAAGTTAAACCCAACCGTCTCAAAATGTCTTTTTACTCGGAGCTGAAGAGTTTGGGAAACTACACAGACTCTTAGTATACTCTGCTTGATTTTTATGTAGGTTGAACGAGGAGAGTTCCAGCAGGAGTCTGTTCTGAAGCAGCTGGAGGTTTTACAAGAGGAGGAGAAGGAGTATCAGCACATTAAGGTACGACTGCGAACAATGGCGGCGGGAAGGCGTGAATGTGGGGAGAACAAGGGTGAAAGGTGGTGAGAGAGAGAGAGAGACTGCCTCTGGGGTAGATGATGGTCTTCAACTCTGGAACCAAAATAGCTGAAAAGCATTAATCCCTCTTCTGCTACACATGGTTTTGTTCTCCTAAGATCAGTCCAGAGGCAAAATTATTCCTGTTATAGTTCTGATTTAAATAATTGCTTTCCTATGCAAGGTGGTTGAAGAAATCTGAGAGTGGTTGGCCCTTAAGCTGGTTTTTCAGTTTTTATTTGTTGCATAAACAAGTGAAAATGGGCTCTTTTAAAGATTATTATCAGCGAGCTTGATCCTTTCCTCATTTTGGACTGTATTTATATTTTACAAAATGTTTTGCATTCTGCTTAGAAACTGTGAATGAATAGGAACAATAACATGATTTCATGTTAACTAATGGCGCCTTTCCATTAGCCTACGTGGTAGCTACTCGGCTCGCCTTGGTTTCCATAACAGAAACAGTCCCGTTGAAACCAATAATGTCATAACAGCCGATAACATAATCAATTTGCCCTTTTTGAAATGTAACTGACCAATAACGTAATAAAAGTACTGAACCAATAACGTAGTAACTTTTGGCTAGTAATGTAATAATTTATTACGTTATTGGTAAATGGAGTACATTTATATAGCGCTTTCATGACCTAAGCTAGGTCCCAAAGCGCTTTACAAGGCAACTCATTCACCCATTCACACACACACACACACCAATGGCTACGACCATTGGGTGGCAACTTAGGGTTCAGTGTCTTGCCCAAAGTCACTTCGACATGTGGAGATGAGGAGCCGGGGATTGAACCCGCAACCTTACGATTCACATTGTACCAGCTGAGCCACAGCCGCCCTTGGCTCAGTTATTACATTTGCAAAGTTTTTTCTTTTACCAGGCCAATAATATAATAAATTATTACGTTATTAATTATTACATTATTAGCCGAAAGTTATTACGTTATTTGTTCAGGACTTGCGTTATTGGCCAGTTATTACGTTATTGGCCTATTACATTTCAAAAAGTCAATTTCAAAACATTATCGGCTTCAACAGTCCCTCTTCCATGTAACCGGTCATCAGATGAAGGAGGAGGAAGCTGATGAAGTTATCTTCAGATTTCTACTGTTGCGGCGTCACAGAAAGTAGTTTTGAAAGCAGAAATTACTTGTTTTTACTTCAAATATGTTGTTAATTCATCAAGTTAGAGCCTGGTTTAAAACTTGCTCTGACATTTTTGGAGATATGAGCTCTAGCTACAACCTCCGTCAGCTGTTCAACTGACTGACCGCTAAGAGCTCATGTTTTTTTTCAGATGACATTAACAGTAAAACCACACAGCTGAATGTTTTTTTACTTTACTGCAGGTGATGGATCAATGAGGTAAAATTTAATTGGGTATCATCTAGCATCTTGTCATTTCCGACTCTGGAGAAACTCAGTCGTGATTATTTGTGATTATGGGCGACTGTGGCTCAGGTGGTAGAGTGGGTCTCCTGTGAATTGTAAGGTTGTGGGTTTGATCCTTGGCTCCTCCTGTCCACATGTTGAAGTGTCCTTGGGCAAGACACTGAACCCTAAGCTGCTCCCAATGGTGGTTAGCGCCTTGCATGGCAGCTCGGTAACCATTGGTGTGTGAGTGTGTGAATGAGTTGCCTTGTAAAGCACTTTGGGACCAAGCTTAGGTCATGAAATATAAATATACTCCATTTACCATTTATTTCTTCATCTCACTGTATTATGCTATTGGTGCAGTAGATCACTGCATTGGCATCACTGTGATCTTTGCAGACACCTGATTATTTTAGGAGTATCACCACTTAACAGACAGTGTCACCATCACCCTGTGACAAAAGTGTGAGTGTCAGTCCAGGTCCAACACCTCTGGTGGCAGGTAACAGGAGACAGCGATGCTATATTTATGTGATATATTACCCCAATGCCAGGTATCCTATCCATTGTTTGATCAGTGACATCTATTGTACAGTACACAGGTAACACCTTTAATATCAATAGTCCTGCTCCCTAATTCTCTTCATGCTGCAGGCTGGTTATAAACACATGAAAGACTAAGATGTCACTGTGGTCAGATCCAGTCCAGCGCGTGTTATTTAGAGAAGCCTGGTAATAAATGTAATAAAACCAACTTCAGTTATTGCTGCTAACCTTTTACATGACAATGGCTGGATCAGTCTGTACATCAAGGCACTTTGCTTCCAGTTCCCTTCAATCCCACGTGAAGCCACTTAACCACCATGTAACACCTGAATTAAATAATGCATGTTTGATTTTGTATCAAGGCCCTCCTCATAAGCCAACTTCAAGTGAAGAATGGCCACTCACTGTCCTTTTTATATTTGATAGGATCTTTTCATTTTTTAATGTGTATCAACAGTGAGTAACCTCGAAAACTTCTCTTTGAGTTATTCAGATATTCATTGTTTGCCACTGAACTGAATGTCTTTGAATTTGTATTATTTTATTCAATTCATGCTGTTTTCATAGCTATTCATGCTATTGTACCTTTTTATATAGATAATTAATTAAAGGAAATATTGTTCTTATATGAATGTTCCTTGATCTTTAGACATAGTCCTGCCCTATGTAACCGAATTTATAAATAATATAATGGTTTGTTTTTTTTCTTGTAGATTTACAGTAACAGAAAACAACTTTAACAACTAACTCGTATTAGTTATGGCTTGTGGGTTCATTCAGTCTAAACGGATTAAATCATAAAACTTTTTCTTTTTAACAGTGCAAAGTAAAGTTTTTTTTATTCTTTAAAAATTTTGAAACAGCCTGTGTCCAGTTAAAATCTCAGTATTTCTACATACTGTACATAAGCTGCTGCTGAAGTTATTCAAATACGTGGTGAAAGTGTTTACTACCTAGGCCTGTCGCGATAATCAATAAGTCAATTAATTGCACGATAATTAAAAATGAGCTCGGTAAGTTTGCTGGGCTCGATAATTTTTCATTTCCCAAAGACACTGGATAATGAGTGAACTTAGCTGTGTTCGTC
>OOFC01031699.1:5406-16697 GCA_900323345.1 Pseudochromis fuscus | reverse complement strand
TTTGCATTTCCTTTTTTTTTTTTTTTTACATTTGTTTGTCTTTACATTTCTGTATTTTCTCTATTATATTTGTGTATTTTTGCACTAGTTGCTGTCTTTTCGTTATCTGTCTATTAGTTGTAGATAGTTATTTTCTATCTTAGATACATGAATGTACCACAATGAAATAATGAGGAACAGTATTTTGCACAGCTGTATGTTTCCAACAATAAAAACCTGCAACCTATTTCATTTCATTTATTTTATTTTATTTATTCGAACAGGTTAAAAGAAAAATAAATAATATACAACGTATTTTAGGCAGAAATCAAGGTGACAACAAGTTAGACGATTCTGTATCAACATAACTAATCTTATATCTGTATGGGACTGACCATGCAGGATTGAGGAATGAGGTCCCAGCACCTCATTCCTAACATCATAACTGAGGTTTACACAACAGATTGAGGCGGACGATTATTCTTCTTTGTTCATTAATCTGTCAAAAATGACAAATTGCTAATGTTTATTTCTGCCTTCTTCGCAGTTTCTTTCGAAAATCTACACATATTTTGACAGGGTATTAGAATGATGCTACAAAACTGCATAATTTACTCGCCATTCACAAGCATTGCATCGCATAATCTGTAGAGATACAGCGAGTCATGTCACACATGGAGGGAAAAAAGGGTCCATCTGGATATGGATGATCGGGGGAAAATTCATATACTCCTGCCTGGCCTGGCCTAGACCCTAACCTCCTAGGGTCTGGAGCCTTGATCACAGCTGATCATATCCTTTCAGAACAGTAAGTCTACGTTGCTGTTAGGATCCAGTCCTCCACAGAAATAATCACATTGATCTTAGAAGTTTGGCTCAAGTGTCGCTGAAACTTTGTGGTTTGGTGTTTATAGGCAGGCTGTTGTACTATAACAAGAACTCAACAGCACCATTGAAAGTGTTCATGAACAGCATTGCAACAATAATGGTATCAATCTGAATATTTTTGAAAGCAGAAATGTCACGTATCATCTGTGTGAAGACATAATTTTCTAGAAAATAAAATCACACAATTAATAACAAAGTTGAACAAAACCAGCAAAGGCCATTGTTGCAAAACAGGATATTTAAAGTCTTAAGGGAAAATGGGACAGTTGTGTCTGAATAACATCTTTTTTTTCCAAACCCGTTTCCAAAGGGGTTGTCAGAATGAATGGATTTAGTACAAAACTGAAATGGAAATATGTGGCAGTGGCACTGTGGTAGCACTGTGTACTCTCGTAATACAGTCCATACATCACTTTTTTATCTGAATTACTACAAACAAGACAACAACTTTCCCAATCCATCACGGTCATTTTGTTTAAGTTGTTTTTCAACATTTCAAGGGTAGTGAAAAGTGCCTGTGGTCTGGCAAGTTAGCCCAGTCTCTTGGTGACACCCCTGATAATGTTGATGCTCATAATTTGGTTGTCACTCCGTCAAAGTTAAAGCCAACTCTGCAACAGAAAGAGGGGTTTGGGGGTGGAAAGACAGCGTTATGTCTATTGCCTTGTATCATTTCATACACAAAACAGGAAAACTTTACATAAATGAACCAATTTCAGACTGAGTGCTCAGAGCGGGTCTTACCTCCCCCTGCGCCACGGACAGACCCTCCGCCACACTGTTCTCCACACGGCCCCACTCAGCGCCGGGCTGCCCCAGATGTACAGAGCCGGGGTGACCAGTGCGTTCAGGCGTGCCAGGATGGCGAACAGGTTAGTGGCTTCATTCCTAAACCTCAGACCTTTCCTGGTCAGCTGTCTGACAATTATATTGACAAAGGAAGGACACCACAGAGCCAAGAAGCAAATAACCACAAACACAATGATGCGCAGCGACTCCTTTTTGTTGTCCCTCTCCGCGCTCGGCGCCTCTCTCACCAGGTGACTCCTGGCTATGATGTATAACTTAATAGTCATTAGCACTTTAATGAGAACTATGATCTGTAGGGTCATTACACCGAACGCGTTGATTTGAGCCGCCTTTGAGATGGGCACCATGTTCTGCACCGTGAGGATGAAGTAGGTGTAAATCCAGCAAAAAGCGCAAATTCCAATGACAACAGACCTCGTGATGTAGCGGTTGTAAAAGAAGGGATGACACACTGCGAAGTAGCGGTCAAACTGAGCAAAGAGGAAGGTTAGCACATTAACACCTAGAAATGACGGTAAAATATAGTACGTCCCGTTCCTGGAGGGATAGCCCTCCTGGACGTCGAAGAGGCCGAGGTAGTAGACCGAGAAGCCGGTCAGAGTGTCACTGATGCTCGTGTTCAGCATGAATATAAATCGGTTCTGAACTCGCAGAGACCGAGTGGATGATATCCCGATGACCACCGACCCTGCGACCAGCACAGAGCTCGTGGCGAACAGGATATGGAAGATGAAGATGAGGTAGTCCTCCGGAGTGTTGAAATCCACCGACAGAGGGACGGTGGCGTTGAGGAGCATGCTGAGGCTCCGCCAGTAGACGAGCACAGCAAACTTATAGAAACACTGTGCTGTCAGTGTTTAAGCAAAACCCTCTAATCTCCAGAGGACTGGTGACATGTTTACACGCATGTCATAGGATAATTGAGGCCTAATCACAAGAGGTCCAGAGGTGATTGGTGATAGTGAACACAAACAATAACACTTCTCGTGCGCCCTGTGTTTCCATAACAGCTGCTGCTTCCTGAAACTTCTTATTATCTTATTGACCCAGGAATATTTCAGACTGTTTTTTACTCCCTTTATTTTCAACACTTCCTCTTCTGACTCTCATTTAAATCAACAAAAATTAATATCTTCAAAAAATTAAAGAAGAAAAAGCTCCTCTTGTCTCTGATACGGTTGTAATCGATTATTCGTCTCATCTGCAGCAATATTTTAATTCGTGATCAGTGGAGAAAATGTTCACTTATGTTTTGTTCATATTTGTTTAAAGTACCCTTCAAGTTTTAATCATAAAAACTAACGAACTCGCATAGATTGCGTTACAACTGCATGTACATTTTGCAAAAAAGTAACAGTTTGCAAACAAATACATTTACAGCCGTCGTCTATTTTAATTTTTCATTGAATTGTATCATTATAGTCTTTAACTCTGTTTTCTAAGTTATTATATTTTACATAAAGATATCGAGAGTCTGTACTTTTAACCCTTGTACGCCCCCGGGGGTCTCCTCGTACCCCGAAGAGCATAGGAGGCGGGGTACGAGGAGACCCCCGGGGACGTACAAGGGTTAAAAGCTGTTGAATCATTTGGTCTGGACTCAAGTCAATGTACTTTTTTCCACTAGAGGGAGCTGCAAACATTGTTTCCAGACCACACTACTTCTCTGTTAGCTACAGATCTGAGGTTTTTAATCTTTCTCCGCGTCATGTTTGTATTTCCGGTTCAACATGCATGCAGTTTGTCCAGTGCATGTATGGTCATTGTTGGTGTAGGGTAAAAAAACAAACAAAAATATTTTCCAACAAGTGGTGCTTCTATAAAACTGGAACCTAAACACCAGACAGAAGGAAAAAGCTGTAGGGTCATGTTATGAGGAAACATGGCGGTTGTTTACAACTGTCAACCAGGTGATGTCACAAACTACCCTAAACTGTGCAGTTCCACCTGTCATAAAAACATCTTCTGTGCACATGATCCCAGAAGATGTTTTTATGACAGGTGGAACTGCACAGTTTAGGGTAGTTTGTGACATCACATGATCCTGCAAGCAATGATTACCCTGATGTAACCAAGGACACACCAAAATTACACGTTACTAATTTTTTATGTATACTCTCAGAGTTACAGTTTGAGAATCAAAGTAAATATGTTACCTGATCAACCAGGCCCAACACGCTTTGAAAGACTACTTTACAAAGACGTGAGGGCCTGGAGCTGCACTGCTGTCTCTCATTTCGAGGGCGGGCTTAGCAAGCTGAGAGGGAACCAATCACAGAAGTCGAAGTGTGAGACGCTACACCAAATATGACGTTAGCGTATTCTGTCAAATGGTGTAGCGCGTGTAGCCGCACCACGAAAACAAATGAGTGGAGCTATGGCAAACGGAGGAGAGAGGACTAACATTAACAGCTGTTGATTTAGAGATTCTATATTTTCCAGTTTTTGCAAAACCGAAGCTAGAGCAGGAGTAAACACTTGTACGGCAGCCATGTCCGACATTTTCAATGTTTTGATTTGGGAGAAACGCTTGTTCCGCCTTCTCAGTATGACGGGTCAACAACAGGGGCATGTAATTGGTCCGTCCCAAAGTTTGCTCGTGAAGGGACTGGATATGTCTCCAGTGTCAGACCCTTCTGCATTTGAACAGAATGTAGGAGGGTCTGATTGGTCAGGCTAGAAAATGTACTCGCATGAATTGCAATAATATCTAAATCGGATCAGAGATGAGATTTCATTTGTGGACACAGTAGATCAAAAACAAACGGCAGAACACATGTATAGTTGAAGAAAGCATCTGCTGGTGATGACTCGTCCCAGTGCATTTTGGGATGGACGGTGGAGGAGGCAGAGAGCGGTAACTTTTTAAAAAATTATTATTAATGACTAGCGTGATCAACAACCTTGCATCTTACCTGCACACGATGCTGCTCGGGCTTTTTCAAGGTCACCTCGCAACAATTCAGAGCATCTTCATTACTTCTGTTGGCCCTTTGTCGTTCCCATAGCAACCCTGCTGAGCTGACAGATGAGAGGCGCGGGAGTCGGCCTCCCACATAGTTGGAAAAACACACACACACACACACAGAAATGCACATGTACACACACTAGAAACCAACGCACACACACACGAGCATGTGTAATTACGTCTGGGGAAGCATACGCTGCATTGTTTAAAATAAACCAGGCATCAGAGGCGAGGTGTTGGAGAGAGATTGTCGTACACAAATAGGCCATTATGGCAAAAGTGGAACACAAGGAGTCTCCTATGAAAACAGAGTGTTCTCTCTCTACTGCGCTCTCTCTGTGGCTCTCTCTGTGGGCAGGCCGTGTGCGCCTCGATGCTCGTTATCAGAACAAACAGAGATGAGGGGTGGAAGAATGGGGTACACACCATGTACCAGAGAGGGAGGATGAAAAACTGGGGGGGGGGGAAAAAAAAACAAGAGAAAGTCAAACACCATCCACGAGGGAAACGCCGGGGAATGGTGCACACCTACTTCCACTGGGAGCTTTCACATTTTAACGCATTAAAGACGCACTAACAACACACCAACACACAAGATAGTAGGGGGGGAAAATTCCAGTTGATATCAGATGCTCATTTCCCCGAAGGCTCTGAGAAATAAAAAGAAATGAGAGACTATTCAAAGGCTGCAATAGGCTTGTAATGAATAAGACATTGCATCAGAATTGGAAAGACAGTGAAATCTCCTTCCTGTCTGCTTGCTGTGAGACAAGGGATGTATCATTACTAACTCTGTCTTTTTATGTCCTTGGAAGTGTGAATCCACAGTGCGACGAGTGGTGAAACATCCTAATAAATCTAGCAGGCGCAGCGCTCGGAGACTCAGCACTGTAAAATACAAAGACCAGCCCTGTCCTCAGGCTGAGGACTTATTGGGGACTTACTGTGTTTAGGTCAAGCGATCAGGAATTTCTGCACTACAGTCTGTGCATGTACAGAAAGGAGTGTGACTTTATGGATGTTAATTTCAAACCAGAACAATGAACATAATGATTATAAATAAAATGTTTCAGCGTAAGTTACAACTCTAAGTCCTTTGTACATTGTACAGATATGTTGTTTCCACACGTAGTCTTTTAAAAGATGTTAACTGTAAATATATATAATTAAGTGAGGCTGTTCAGGTGGTTTGTGATGTGTTTGCTGACACTTTCAGAAATAGTGGAGACCATAAAAAAATGTTTCAGTGTAACAGTGAAACTTAAGATAATGTGAATTTAGTTGTATAAATGTTTTCTCATAAATGTTATTATATATCTGCAGAAATGTTGATATTGGGAAGAGGAGCGTGGTATTTCATTACAATAGATTTAAAAGTCAAAACATTTTCCATACAAACACATCCCAGTCTCTTAGTGCTGAAACAGAAAAACTCACAGGTTCAGCAAAGTCAAGTCCATCCTTTGGGGACCATGAATGTCATTAGCTGCTAGGACATGTCAATCTGGACCCAAAGGGTGACAATGGTCATTTTAAACCACATAACAAATAACTGGAATAATATGGAAAAATATTCCAATTACTCAGTTTCTGCTGCATTGTCATTAGCAAGTCATTACAGTAATAAATATATAATATCAGGTCAGTGTGGTGTAAATAAGAGGCCGAGGAGAGGCTTTAAATTTGTGCACATTAGTCATGTTTGGATCAAATGTCCCTCAATCCAGGCAACTTTAGTTTCTGACCTTCAGGTTTTCAGATGAAAAACGATTTTCAACCCGGCGCCTTATCCTCGGCTGGAAGCCGGCCACTGCCACGCTGTGATATAGTCACCCATCAAGCTCCCTTATCTCTCGGGGGAAACACCCCTCTGCCCCGATGTCTGGATATCTACATGGAAACACTGTCTGCTCCAAATCCCAAGCGGCTGACGCAGCCTGTGGAGAGCAGAGGCAGCCTGGGCTGGAATCAGACTTCTGATAACAGTCGAGAGAGACTCAGGTTTTCACAGCCACACATACACACTCATCCACAAGTTTGATAGAAAGCAGCTTGATTACGTCAAGACTCGAGATAGGTTTAGTCTGCGGACGTATTTATCTGACTTGAGTTGCCAGGAATTTAAATCAACCCAAATGCATCAGTGTCAAAGTGAAGATCTGATGTCTCAGGCAGTTGCAGTACCGCGAGCTGCCATTGGGTGTCCCTGCTCCACCAATAACATGGACAGGATGTCTGTGGACTGTTGATGAGGTTTTCTCTCCTTGTGGTTCCCGGTGCTCCTCGGGAACAGGTGAATACACTGGAAGTCAAAAAAATTACACATTCGTCTTTCCTCTCACTGGTGGAAAAGTCATATTTAGATTCAGCTGCACTGTCAGGGAGCCGCCCATCATCTCCAATCTCAATGCTCAATTTACTTTTTTGTGCCTAAAACTTTTGCACAAGACCATACGTTTTCTGTGCCTCACCTGGTGCACCTGTTGGTAGGCTTGGTTAAAGCTGCGATTCTCAATACTTTTTAAAAAAAATATTAACAGCAGATTGAGGTATTGCACATAGTTACAAAGCACATAAAGGATATTCAGTCAGCTCTTTACATCCCCTCAGCTCATCTTTCAGTTAACTGTTTTGGTTTGGTAAGCACAGTTCCTCTAACCAAACAGCAGACAGAAAAAGTTACCAACTAGCTAATGAACACAGTTAAGCATGTGTAAACCAGTTCTGAGTGGATGCTGCAGTTATGTGACTGCAGTTGCTTTGTGGTGGCAAAAAACCGCTGGAGGGAAACATAACAGCATTTTTGCATATGTCTAATAGCAGCAGCAGCAGCAGCAGCACTTCCATTGATTTACACTGCAACAGAAAAGATACTAACCCAACCATGAACGTACGGTTCACCATTAACAGGGTTGTTTTACTTGTTTACAACAGCCCACGTCTTGTTTAGCTGCATTTTATTTCCTTGCTTCCAGCTACGCAGCACATTGGGCTGTAGTACACAAGAATTCAAGGTCTTGGCCATGGCAGCAAAGTACAAAATTGTTTGCAACAGTGATATAAGTCAGCAACACTCAAACCATTGCTAAGAGTTAGCTTGTTGGTGTAGGATGAATCGCTGGAAACCAAGGAAATAATGTGAGTAGGTGTCAGGACGATCCATATTACAGTGTTTAAAATGTGATTGTATTGCTCACACTAGACATCCATACTGCAGAATTGTCATGTTCTGCCACCACAAAGCAGGTCAACACTGTGTACAAAAAGTCCAGTTTATAGCCTATTTATTGTTTAGAAAAAAATGCAAACATGTTGACAACATATGAGGACAGTATGTTAATATTGTGTCCAGTATAGAACGGACAAAACTAATGTGATGTCACCCGTTGGTGTTTGAAGCCAGGAGGTCGGCATCTCAACGTCGCCATGCTGGTTGCTTGGAGCCAGAGGTGACCATATTTGGAGGTAAAGGGAGTGGGGAGGAGGAGGGTCTAAATCTTGAACTGGAGGTTACAGTGCAATGTGTATGAGATTCAAATTCAGTGCTGCTGTGACTGGAGACCAGACCTGTCAATCAAACTAATCACTCCCCTAAATCTTCCTCTTTTGAAGCCTAATATCAACTTCATAGTGAAATGATTTTCTGATTGACCAGACCACTGACAAGAAGAGTTGACTTCAGCTATGACATCAGAATGACTGGTGAAAAAATGTATTTACTGATTATTTCCTGATTGAAAGTGAGTTTTTTGGAGCCAGCATCTAGTGGTCATTAAGAGTATTGCACTTTGTTTGCACATATCCGTATTGACCTCATTTTAAGCCCTGCTTGCTTTGTAAATTTCTACATAAAGTCTATGATCTAAAGCTTGTTTCTGTCGCCCCCAAGTGACCAAACTAGTCAGTGCAGGTGATTTAAAGAAAACAGCTCTTAACTTTTGGTCAAAGTCAAATCACAGACCACTCTCCAGTGCTGTAGTCACGCTCTTTACAAACTCCCTAGCCCATGACTTTTACCTTTGGCAGCCATTATTCACAAGACTGCACAAGGTCACTTGCCAGGACAAAATATGTTGTTGGCATTATTTAATCCCTTAAGCCCTGAGCTGCTTTTTTAAAAGATTTCTACCTGAAGAATGGAAAAACATCAAAACAAAGAGTAACAGCTCCACAACCATGAGGCCAAAGTGAGCATCCTTGGGTTCTGTGGATGGGGATTTTGAAAGACAGTAAGTGTCTTTGTACCCTCAGTAAGTGGTGAAATTTGTGTATCAAATGACTGATCCGGTGCAACATCTGGGGTTCAAGCTTTGTCAAAACACCCAAGGTGGAGCAACCCTTTTTTTTTTGGACTTCCATTCAAGGCAACATCTAAATGGTGACTAAAAACACCCCAAACACCTTATGCTAACACCTTGAAGCGAAACGATTGCACTGTGGGTCCATAACTCCAATATTTACTTCATTATCGTCTATGTGTTCCTCATTTACAAACCTCAGGTTGCCCTTGAGTGATTTACAGGAAGAATCTGGCGGCTTTAATGTGCCTCGTGCACACTCCAGCATCCCAGTGTGCAAGTCCTTCAGTCAAAAATATCTACGTGGGCCATTAAATTAAACAGCTGTCTCTGGGCAAATTGGAGAAACCAAATGGTGAGAGCTAAATCATGCAGAAATACAAGAGATTTCTCCTACAGCTTCGTGAAGTGGTTTTCCAGGACTGATTTGGATTGTTTGGGATGAGGCCGAGCATTGTTTGTTCTCAAATTCCTCTTCCTGGGTGGACTATCATATTCGAAAATAACTGGATATTCACAGCACTGCACATCTTCTTCTTTATCTCCTCTGCCATCTTTCTTACTTCTTAACATCACCAACATCTTTGGTGATATCCCCATTTCCTGTTTAGTTATAAGTCTCTGTTTCTTTACATTTCAGTGTTTTCTAGATATTCATAGTATCTGTGGATCTCCTACCGGTGGGACATACCCTGAACACCTCACCCAGGAGGCGTCCAGGAGGCATCCTAATTAGATGCCCAAGCCCAAGCCAAGCAGGAGACCCCGAGGAAGACCCAGGACATGCTGGAGGGACTATGTCTCTCGGCTGGCCTGGGAACACCTCGGGATCCCCCGGGAAGAGCTGGACGAAGTGGCCGGGGAGAGGGAAGTCTGGGCTTCCCTGCTTAGGCTGCTGCCACCGCGACCCGACCTCGGATAAGCGGGAGAAGATGGATGGATGGATGGATGGATGGATGGATGGATGGATATAGTATCTGTAGTGACTTATGCTACCAAACAACAACAAACTTATAAGCCACTGAGGGGCTGCTGTACTGGTTCGAATCTGACGTGCCTCTTCTTTCGGGTGCGTCCATGAATTAAAACCCGGGAATGCTTCTGTGCCATAATCACAAACATTTATTCAACATTTATTCAAACATTTATATAGGACTTTCTTGACCTTAGCTAGGTCCCAAAGCGCTTTACATGGCACCTCATTCACCAATTCACACACATACTCATACACCAATGGCTACCAGGCTGCCATGCAAGGCGCTAGCCACCATTGGGAGCAACTTAGTTTTCAGTGTCTTGCCCAAGGACACTTCAACACATGGACAGGAGGAGCCGGGCATCGAACCCACAATCTTATGATCCATAGGCGACCCACTCTACCAGTCACAGCCGCTGTATTTTGCATTGATTCAGTTTCCATGTTTTGCGTGTCGTCTCTTATTTGTGATGTATTGCTGAAGTGACAATAAAAAAAGTTGAATCTTGTTGTTACTGGGCTAGCTACAGATGCTCTGCTAACACCATGTGATGATGATGCAGCAGCAGCAGCAGCTCTGGTCTGCACAGGGACACGTTCAGGTACAGTATCGACTCAGGTTTTAGAAGTGTAGTTACAAGAATGAACTGCACTTCAAGATGTGGGTGAAACATACAACGTGAAGCGTTATGACACTTTAAAAAAGGCGACTGAAAGGCTTTGTATTGACACACTGTATAGTATTATCCTTGAGACTTTCAGCTTGAAAACTAGAAAGAAAAAATAACTCATCCCTGTAGTGAGTCATGAGTTAGGTTTATTTCATCCAAATGTAGAATACATTTTAAAGATAAAGTGTGTCATATCGGAAATATACTTCAATTATGTATGTTCTTATTTGTGAATAATCATCAGAAAACAGAATTGAAACATACCAGAAAACTCACAGCTTCAGCATCACTTGTCCCTCATCACTCAGCATCATCTCCTTTTGACAGCACCAATGATTTCCCTGCCGCATCTTCATCTCCACTCTTCTTGCATGACAATGACTGTGTTGCTGGTTGTTGTGCTAAATAATAAGTTTGAGCCTCCATTTATCAGACTTTTCTGACACTTATCACTAAATTGTAAGTGAGCACCGACAACCACTGATTCCTGTTCTTTCTGCTTCTTTGTCTTCCTACTTGTGCTTTTAAAATTAATCTCCTAATTGGTGCTATAATGCAGGGGTGGGCAATCCTGGTCCTAGAGGGCCGCTATCCTGCATGTTTTAGATGTGTCCTTCTTCCAACACACCTGATTCAAACGACCAGCTCATCATCAAGCTCTGCAGAAACCTGATGATGATCCTGGTCATTAGTCGTGTTCC
>OOFC01031693.1:4450-22817 GCA_900323345.1 Pseudochromis fuscus | reverse complement strand
ATACGATAACATGAGATGAGATAAGAAGAGATGAGATAAGGTACGATAAAATACGATAACATAAGATAAGATATGAGATGAGATAAGGTACGATAAAATACGATAACATGAGATGAGATAAGAAGAGATGAGATGAGATAAGGTACGATAAAATACGATAACATGAGATGAGATAAGAGACGATAAAATAAGATAAGATAAGATACAACACGATACGATAACATGAGATGAGATAAGAAGAGATGAGATAAGGTACGATAAAATACGATAACATAAGATAAGATACGATACAATACAATAACATGAGATGAGATAAGATAAAATGAGATAAGAAGAGATGAGATAAGATAACGATAAAATAAGATAAGATACAACACGATACGATAACATGAGATGAGATAAGAAGAGATGAGATGAGATAAGGTACGATAAAATACGATAACATAGAGATAAGATACGATACAATAAAATAAGATGAGATGAGATAAGATAAAATGAGATAAGAAGAGATGAGATAAGATACGATAAAATATGATAACATGAGATAAGATAAGATAAATTGATAGAAACAAAGCTAACAGATAGTCTGAGTGTCTCACAGTGTCTGCTGGTTTGTGCTATTTTCCTTTACATAATGAACACCGTGTCCTGTTATTGCATTAAACTGGGTCATAAGAGAAATTTCCTCACAGCAAAATACAACAAGTGCTGAGTGACACCCTCAGTGCAGCTCTCTGTGTGTGTTCACTATGAACTCCTGCTTCATGCTAGACAACTTTACTTTCAATTTATTTTCTACCATTTGCCAAAAAAAAATCTCAGTCACATGATATTGTCTGAAAATATCCCAACAACTTTCAGTAATTGTTATGGGTCAAAGAGAATCTCTATAAATTTAATATAATTTCAGAAGCTGAGTTTCTAATCTTTATTATCATAGTTATTCCTCTAACTTCTTCCATAATGTTTTGGACTTTAACTACTTCCACACACTTCTCCTACTTCATTTTTTGTTCTTTAATGCATTTTAAAACTAATTTAAATCTTTATGTTTTGTAAATAATATTTCCCTTCAGCTGTTTTAAAACCTTCAAACTATTATTTTGCTTCATAAAAATCTCTAATTGTTGTTCAAACTTTATTCTTTTGAAAATATAACCAAAAAAATGTTCAGCTTTTAGCGTTCGCACACATTTTACTCAGATTGCATTTCCTCATTGTTAGAATCTTACTTTTCACGAGTGCTTAAGATGAAATTTGGCTGTGTTGAGATGATAAAATGTGTATTAACTTCCATCCAACATACACAGCACAATATGATCCAAGTGACCTCACTAAGAACAAGACAAATCTATGATCCTCTGAAAAGGGAAAACTGTAACTTCCTGTAATATATGTAACTTTCTATGTAACAATTTACATGTGGAATTACTTTGATCTATATTTACATCCATTTCTAGTCACTTGGACGCCATCATTGTGTCGGTGTGTTGGTCATTACTCGTCCATTACGATCCATACAACCTTTAAACAGCGTCACACTTTGACTAATTTCATCTCAGTTTATTAGTCATTAGTCTGGTTTGTTTATGTAAGTTTTGGTGGTTTTGTTACTGGACCTGGACCTGGTCTCTGTCAGACTTACTATCTTTGTCCTGTGTGACACTGCATGGATTCAGTTTCCTTTGTAACTCGCTGCAGGATCATGTTGTCCTTTCAGCACTAGCCTCTAAATATATGCCAACAACAATAACTGACCAATATACAGTGTAGTGTGCAGCACCATAATGGGCTGATGTGCTTCCCATATGTGACACTAATATATCCGATACCCTCTAATACATACTGGAAAATACTTCACTAATGATGATATTTTAACCACAAAAACTCCAGAATAAACCCAAAAAATGGTCAAAAACCAAAATCAACAGGCAATTAGAGTGTGTTTGATTTGACTTCTGTCCAATCAGCATCTGTGAAATTGTCAGTTTCACTTACAGGAAGTTGATTATAGTAAATGAAGACGGATTTCCTGCCCACCACCAAGATCTTATTCACCTTTAAATCACCACTCGGATTTATAGTTCAACAAATATTGGAGTAAATATAGAGTCAGTGCCTCCTCCACTGGATCTAAACTGGGGCATGACTGGAGCTTGTGGGGTTTGCACTGGATAGAGGAACCATCTCAGTATTGTATCAGCTCTTCAGTAATTCATCCCACACAGGGTTATGTTCTCTTGAAGGTGCAGTAAAAGGTGACATGGAGATCTTCATGTTCAAGTATGTCAACAAAGAAAGTCCATTTTCTTTACATTGAAGACAGTACGATGCTTCAGGTTTCACTTGCTGCCCTCAGGATATAGTCCAAACCAGAGCTCAGCTATTACTAATACAATGCAGTTGTTCACTATTAGACAGATGCTTGACCTTGTTTTGGACCAATCCCAGAGGACACACTTACCTATAAAGACCCCTGAATGTAACCCACTGACTTCAAACAAACTGAAAAGACCTGCCAACCTTCAGTCAAGACTTCTGCACCGAGAATCCGAGCTGGGACCAAGCTGAGGAGCAACCATGAAGTTTATTTTACCCTTACTCTGCTTGATAGTCAGAAGTAGTCAGCTAACACTGAGTGAGTGTGGAGCCGAAGCCAGACGGCCCCTGATCAGTGACATTGCGGTGCAGTGTGGTACTTCATCCATTGGACTGGCAGTTCAGATCTGCCCCGTCATCTATACCGGCTACAACGAGACTCTCTTGATCCTGAACCACATGTTGGACCCGGTGTGTAGGGCGACCCTCGATGAATCTGTGAGTCCACCCGTCGCTCGGTTTAACTTCCCACTGAACATGACCCATGCCTGTGGAAGCACCTTCAGGACCACCAGCGCCGCCGGGACGGGCATATTCTCCGACTTCTCCAACATCCAGACGGTGAACATCAGCGGCGTTATCCGGTCCGTCGATCCTACCACGGGCACGATCACTTACAACGCTGAGATGAAGTACTACTACTCCTGCGCCTACCCTTTAGAGTATCTGATCAACAACACCCAGATTGATGTGTCGGCCTCCTCCATCTCAGTCAAGGACAACAATGGCAGTTTCATCAGCACCTTGAGTCTGGAGCTGTTCAGCGATGCCAACTACACCCAACCAATGATCATGCCAGATTTGGGGATTGAGCTCAGGACTGATGTCTACGTGGAGGTTAAGGCCACCAACCTGACGGGCCAGTACCACGTCCTGCTGGACCGGTGCTACGCCTCCATCTCCGCCCTGCCCACCAACTCCAGCTTCTTCAACCTGTTCGTGCCGTGCTCCAAGGATTACTTCACGACCATGCTTGAAAACGGGGACAGCCAGAAGGCCCGCTTCAAGTTCCCGGCCTTCCGCTTCATCGAGCAGCAGAACGAGACCGTGTCCACCTACTACCTCCACTGCATCACCCGCCTGTGCGAGACCAGCACCTGCAGCACCTTCAAGCAGTGCAGCAACAGGAGGAGGAGGAGTACCCTGGATACATCTGCATCGGGCATCACCCAGACTTACACCATCTCCTCCCCCAAGATCATCACCAAAGTGGAGAGCACCGAGTCCAAAGAGGAGCCTCTTGTTGCAGAAGAAGAAAGCGACTCTGCCGTGGGGCTCGGCGTGGCTGTCGGCGTTCTTGCCTTTGCTTGTCTCATTGCCTTGTGTGTTGCAGCCTTGTTTTACAAAAAGCTTAGGAACTAAGGAGGCTGAGCTGCAGGATACTGGCTGTGGGCCAAACACTTGTTGAGATGTTTGGCATCTGCTGGTTTTTCTTCTCTGGTGGAGGACTGGGCTCAGCTCATCAGTGCATTTACTGGGGGATTGTATGTTGTCTGTTATTGCATCCATAGTTATGCACCAGTCGTGGAAAGGTAGTTGGTAGGGTGGCGAATCTGTAGAGGATTTAGTGGATTTTGTTAGAAAAAAAACTACAAATTTCACCGATGGACAGAGAAAAGCTAGAAGTGTTAATGCATGTCTGCACTTTACAAGCTTTGATAGATGGATAGAAACAGGAAGATGTAGAAACTGTACGAAGAATAGCAAACAAATGCTACGATCAATATGTGGAGGGTCAGGTGTGTGGGGGGGTTTGAAAGTGAAGTACCTTTCAAAGTATTATGTCACTAATTTATCGAATCCCTTAAAGGTGTTGCAATAAAATGACTAAATGACCAGGTTGCAGAGGATGTGTGTGTTTCACCACATCCACCAAGCAGCTGGTGCCTCGTCAGCTTCGTCTCATGGTCTTTGTAACGTATTTCTCTGCATTTGTCGTACTGTATCCAATAAAAACTAGAATAAAATTCTCTTTAAAAAGTCAGTGCTCTTCATTCCTGTTTCATATGCTGCAAATAAACTTTCCAGTTGTTGATCCAAGATAATGCAAGAAACTTTCTAACAATGTATATGACAGTGTTTCCTGATTGTACAACTGTTGTAACATTATATTGTTATTATGAATAAACCTTTTCTTTAAGCAGTGTAAAAGCCTTATAGCAGACACAATATGATTAAAAATGAACCATTTATTTATTGTGGTCAAGTCCAGATCCCAGTTTACAGTCACATCTCCCTCCTCTGACTGTGGGAGGAAACAAAAGGATCTGAAGGGAAACTCATGTCGACACAAAAAGAAAATAAAAATGATGAAAGTTCATAAATCTAAACGTGATCAAGATTTGTTAATACAAGAAAAAACTGAGAACAACTGACAATCAGAAAATTACTTACTTACACTGAAACATCCAAATTTGTCTTTATTAAATGATAAAATCCCATCAAAGGAGGATGTGACAGTACAAGAGGTTTTCCTGTGAAGCTCTTTCCCTCCTGCTCCCGTGTGAAAGTCTCCAGAGTTTTCCTGACGGGCCTCTCGCCCCATAAGACCAGTGGAGATGTCAGAGGAGGAAGCTGCTGGACCATGTGAACATGCAGGGCAGTATATCTCTGAGCCACCACTGCCCCGTCCTCCTGTGATGTGCTCCGGAGACAAACGCTGATGGATGGAGAGGAGAAGCTGAGCTTCCTCCTGAGGGTAATTTGAGGAGAAACATTTTCACTAACAATCCTTTGTTTCAGTCTCTGTGTCGGGATGAACCGACAGTTTCCTGCTTCCTGGGACTGAAACACAGAAAATTAGATTAAATGTAGAGCTGAACACCAGTGGTTCATTCACTAAAAACTGAGGAGAATATAAGAAAAGAAGCAATTAAAAATGAACTAGACAAAATATTTCCTGAAAAAAATACAATGTGACATCTGAAATAATTTGATTAAAATTGAAGAATTGCTAAAAATACTTAAGATTTTCAAAAGAATAACGACTGAAAAACACTTTATGAAGCCAAATTACAGCTGAAAAACAGTTAAAATACAATTTTAAGACACATTTAGATGGTTGAATAAAACTTAATTTAATGATTATAATCTACAAAGTGAATATCCTGAGAAAAATCCTGAAATAATTTGCAAAAACTAATTTAAAATGATCAAAAGTTTCAAAAGAATAAAGGTATAATTGTAGCTGAAAAAATAGCTGAAGAACAGTTAAAAGACTTTTATTTTGTAATATTTTAACAAAAGTATAAAATTGAAATCAGTTGAACAGTTGCCTAAAAGGACAAAAAGTAGAAGAAGTAGAAAAAGTAGCTGAAGTATTTGGAAGTATTTGAAGTTCAAAGTCAGAGGAAGATGAAAGGAAAAAGTAGAAAAAGTTGAATCCAAGAATAAACATCCTCCGGTTGAATGGTTTAAGGTTCAAAAACATCAAGATTATTGCACAAAATACTTATTATTTAAAATCAAATTGGTGATGAAATCAAGTCCTCTGTCACAACTCGCAATAAAAATGTAATTAATTCACTTTCATGTTTTTTCATTTTATTTTAAAAACTCTTTATAGGTCCGTTTCTGTTCAAACATGCTCCAGGGATTATTTACACACTCGGTCTAAGTCAGGTCTGCAGAGCGGTGACCTCATGCCACAGAGATGTAAATGATGACCTCGTCACTGCAGCATCTGTCAAAGAAAAAAAAAAAAAAAGGTTCAAAGTGAGATGGAAAACACAGACTGAGCAGAAACATTTGGCATTGTTGAACATGCTTTACTGTAAGCCTACCCACACACATGGGCTCCTCTCACACACACCACATGGAGCAAGTTATGCACGGGTTTCATACAAACCCCCCGACCTGATCAGATCATTATTTGCTGGAGAGACGGGCAAATCTGGAATTGAACCGTTTCCCAGAGTCATGCAGGATTTGATCTACGGCAGTTTAGCACCAAAGAGGTTTGGCAAGGAAATGATAAGAGCTGAAGAGGAGAGCGAGAGGAAGACGGAGGGAGATGCAGAGAGAGGCGGTCGGAAGGAGGCCCAGGTTCTGATTGGTCTCCTGTGAACAGATATTATATTTTCTATGAGATTTATTCTCCAAGGCTTTGTTCGGGGGAGTTTAGTTTACTGGGAAGTCAATTTGTCTGCCCGACTGTCCCTGACTCCAGCTGGCATGTGCATGTATGTATGTAGCAGATTGAATTTCATTTATGCTCAGCATGGATCTTAAGTCCAATCTCAGAGGCAGAAAATCTCGTTGGCTGAGTTGAATTTCAAAGAACCAGAGATTTTCTGGCGATGTTGGTCTGAAGTGTATCACGAGGGAGGAGAGGAGGAATCTGGACGGTCAGAGTGCCCAGTGTGAAGGAAACAGTCTCACCATCAGTGGTGGACAAAGTACTCTACTCCAGTAGGTGAGTCAAAGTACTGATACTCAAATCGTACTCAACTACAGGTAAAACTTACTTGGTCAAGCCTTTACTCAAGTACTAAGGTACTGACTTTTAAAAATACTCAAGTATTGAAAAGTACAAAGTAAAAGTACATTTTCTAATATCAGTACATTGCTGTGTTGTTTCCTCAGTGCCAGATTCAATCCCCAACTAACGTATACTTTTTGTTAAAGTTGTATTTTAATCTGAAAGGGCTTCGCTGAAAAGAAAACTCCTTCCTGCAGAGTGTGAATAACACTTTATGTCAGTCGACTGTTTGGTCTCATTGTTTTGTTCTCAAATTTCTCTGAAAATTTCTCTTATTAAAGTGCTGTTTCCTGTTTTCCCTCATTATTGGTTGGTTCTGCTGCTGGTCACTAACGGGTCAACTGCCCATTTGCACAACGGTTACTCTGCTTGGACAAACTGCCTGAAACACATTGTTAGTATAGACTGTATTTAAAGTAAGGAAGGACAAGCTTCCTAGAAATGTCTCGCAGTGAAAGCCATAAGTTTCTAAAAAAATAAATACCGTATTTTCCGGACTATGAGCGCACCTGTCTATCAGCTGCTATTGAATTTATTCCAACAGTTTCATGTGGTCCACTCTGACCGGGTCTGATGTGACGACGCTAAATGTATCGGCGGCACGGAGCTTGCTAGCTTGTAAAAAGCTAACGAGCTTCGTGCCGCTGATACTGAGCCTCACTGGTGTTTAAGCCACAGGGTTCAAAGAAAAAAGTAGCGGCTTATAGTCCGGAAAATACAGTACTCATAATTTACCTGTTTATTCTGTGAGGATTTAGCACATAACTCTGCAATAGCTTCATTGGTAGAACAAGTCCTGGTTTATTATTACATTTTTGGTATTTTTGTACAGTTTTCTCCCACTGCCTCATGAGCTTCAGGCCGTCTTTTGACAAGGTGTTTATTTTATACATTGCAAATAAAATCGACATCTTCTCCTACAGTAATCACTCAGTAATTACCCTGTTTCTAATTCACACATCACTGTCAACACCCTCACTGATATGAAACGCATAATGATGTCTTCTTTCTAATTCCACACATTACCAAGTGCTCAGTGCCCTGCATGCCTCCAGGCCAGTCTGACCCCAAAATCTGTCTCACTCTGCCCTCAGTGTACTCCCCTGTGTTTTCTGCTGGTTGCCATCCCTCACAAAAATCAGGCCCTGGATGTACAAATCTCACACAGCCCTCTTCTGATGGACTCATTAGGCTTGAATGCTGCAAAAACATTGGACAGAAAAGGCAGCAGGTGGTCCTCCCTGTACTTGCCACATCCGTGTAGGATCTCAGTACGTTTCCAGCAATCTGCAGGAATTTCCCGGCCTCCTGGAGTTCTGCATGCCCCCCTTTGGTGATAAAAAAAAAAAAAAAAGAAACAAATTCTGTATAGTACACTGTTATGTAATATTCTAATTAGATACAACTGAGGATTCTACCAAAAAATATGAAACAGATACCCTCCAGCTTTAAGCCATGAGATGTAAAATAAAAGATAAATAAAGCAAAATATTCAAGTCAAAGAGGATTATAACAAATAACGAGAATCCAGAATGAAATAAAATCCATTCTGTATGCTGCATGTAGAACAGGTATGAATTTTTCAAAGCGTGTTTAATAATTTAGGATAGCATGAAACAGGAATTCATTCCCGATCGATCACTTCATCCCTGCTGACCTGCAGGTACGCAGCGTTTGACAACTGTCCATCACCCGTGTCCTATTAGCCCCATTACAAGCAAACATGTACATATCCACATGTGCAGGGCAGACAGGAGTGACAGTCAATTTTGTCTGACCTTGTAGTAAACGAAGGTGTCCCAATTTAGCCCCGGATAACTTTAGGTTTTGGCATTGCCTGTCAATTGCAGATCCCAAATATGTCCCAATTAGCTCCACTCTGGGTGTCACTGTCCTTCATGAGATGCTGGGAAGAGTCATTAGGGGTAAACAATTTTTTTTTATTTTTTGCAACATTGGTCTTATTTTAGTAGCACTGACCATCCTTCCTTCAGGCTATGCTGATATTTCACTAACCAAGCTGACAGGTGAGAGCAGCCATAAAGACACAAATGGTCAGAAAATAAATTTGTAGACAAACCTGAACATTTTGTGTCGTAATGCACATTGAAACTGACACACACGCACACACACACACTGATTTGACAGTTCTGACAACCGCCCCGGCATCTATTAGAGAAAGAAAAAATGCTGCAATGCAGGTTTGTGAAAGCATGAAAGAGAGATTGCCTCTGGATTCCCACTGGTTTTACCTTCCACATCTCAGATCAATATTGTCTATCTAGTGAGAGCTTTTGATAAATGGGGAGTCAATGCAGTTTCCTTCCCCCCACTAACTGCGCTTGTTGCTCTTTTATCAAGTCAAAATATGACTGTGTAGCACAACAATCCTTGAAATGAAAATGAGACAGGCTAATGGACTCAGGATCTTATGATGATGACTCCGAAAAGTCAAATTTGACAAGAACAGTTGTGTTTACTTTGATCTCCCACACCGACATCTGCAATCAGGCCTGCACAATTTATCACTAATGCGGATACCATTAAAAAAAAAAAGCCTTACATTATTTATTTATTTGGTGCTTGGCTGACACTAAAATTAATAAATTATGTTCATTATAAATTGAATCAACTTCTCGGTTTTAATTGTCGAGGAGTTTAAGGAGTCTGTTGATGTGATATGATGAGTTAAATAAATAGCACATTGATCATTAGCAGATTTACCAGCATGCCTTTGTGCTTTTTATCTTTAATGTGTGTTAATGAAGTCATGAAAATGCAAAATTTGCCGTGTCCTCACTCAACTATGTCTGAGTTTAACACCTCTGGCCATGAAGTTATATTAGTTTGTTGTTTGTTTCTCTGTCTGTTGACAAAGCTACAGGTCAGATCATGATGTTTTTGAGAGATAGGATATTACCCAAGGAGCAACTGAGTGAAATTTGGCCAAGATCAGAGGACTAAATAAAAATAATAATCTTCAGTTATACTGGGTGAACGTTTAAAACAAGATAGTGTTGCCATTTCACCACAAGAGGGCAGCAGTGTTCAGCCTATAACATGAGTACAGCTGGATTATACCTTGATGGAGGTTTGTGCTCACTTAGGGCTTTCTAGTTTATAGAGTTCGAGATCATGACGTCACATCACAAAGCATTTTGGGATTGATGGTCCGCTCATCGGCGGCCACATTCATTCTTATAGATTTCTACACTTTTTAGCGCGCAAACTTTCCAGTTTTTTCGTTATGTTTTATCAACAATGGGGCGCAGATGTTGCGTGATGGGATGTGACAGGAAGTCTCATCACTGGTCTGGGGGAAGTTAATCAGTTAATCATGTTATTAACCCACTGTTCAGGTCCGGGCTAAAACACCTGTTCATCCCTCTGCTTTGGTTGAGTAACAGCCATACGAACAATCGTGATGTTGTCATGTCCGGGGCTGTGGTAGGCAACATTAATTTATTACATAAACATAGAAAAAACAATGTTCCCAAACCAACCAATGCTTCCCTTGTGCTGTAACAGATTTATACATTTCAGAAACAGCGCTACAGGCGTGGATGCATCAGCTGTTTGCGACCATTCACTAAAATCGCAAAGAAAACAACAGTGGTCTCTTCCACCTCTTTAAATGATGCCCCACTTGTTTTATTGGTGTAAAATGTGTGTTATAATATTAATATTATGTGTGTGAAATATACATTTTTGACTCCTGAAGAAATTTGGCTGTTTTCCATTGCAGACCACAAACATGGCGGACGCATCCCATCCACTGAGGCTTGACAAATGTTCGCGAACTCTATTATATGATCATCAGAATTAACATTTTCACAGCTGGAAAGAAAACTGAATAATTCACTTTTTTCTTTTTTAACAGCAGGGGAGCTATCATTTGTTTTAGATTGAACCAGGTTGAAATGATTTACAGTGAGTGGTCCATGCTAATGTCATAAATACATATATTTAGCATGTGCATCAGTATTGACTGAAGCGTCTCTCTGGCACTTAGGCAATAAAACATACAGTATCGAATGATGTTGGAGAGGCTACATTGCATATTGCAGCATCTTTAGGATCAATGGATAAACATCATCCACATAACTGTTCACACAATTGATTGATGAAATGAAAGCAGACACATGGAATGAATATGAAAGACTGTTAGAGTACATTATTTATCACATACATTCATTTTAATATTCCAGACAGTTAATGCATGCTGACAAAAAAACAGATTTATATGTGGTGTATTGAGTCTGAATCTCTCACTGAAATACCAAACATCACGGCATTGTATCTGAAGCATACCCAATGTAACACAGCAGCATTTGTGTAAAGCCGTCTAATAGAAATAAACAGTGAATAGGAGCATTGCTCTTGACGCCCTGCATACAGCACAGGTGTGGAGGTGGATGGCAGCAAACACAGTGTAGGTTTCTTTTGGTCTACGGGAGCTAGACCTGAATGCTGCAGGGAGTTTGACTCAACACCTCAACAGGCAGCAGAGCAGACTTGTTATAATGTTGCATTTTACAGAATAAAAGCACCGATTTCTTTATTTTTGCATTAGCAGTCACACAAAGGGATTTATTAGAGAGTACGCCCCACCAGCTTCTTCTTTGTAAAACGGTCATGAGTCCACATTTGATTGTTTGTTCGCTCAGGATGAACTGCTTCAGGCTGTTCACTCACCTGTGTCTCCTACCGTGCATTAAAATTGTATAACATTTATCAATAATCTGTCAGAAACTGTAGAGTGCAAGATTGTGTGGAGACGGTGAATTGAACAGTCTGTACACCCCCCCTGCAGATTACTGTGGTTTTCTTTGCCCCCTTCCTCTCAGTAAAGATAATTAAATCAATTAATTAATATATAATAAAAGAAAACTCTAACATGAGTTCACTGTAGCATGATGCCATTATTAGTGCGTGCTCGTCAGTCAGGGATAAGAGTGTTAATCCAACTGTTGATCGAACATCTGTAGCTTTGGAGCCAGGTGAAGAGGTGAGGATTTTCACTTATTAGACTCTCAAATGAACAAATTGAAACACCCTGCAGAAATAATAGTGTCCAGAAATAACTATACGTTTTCTATTTGGTTTCTTTATTTCAATTAAAACTACATAGCGCAAATCACCCTGTTGAAGCCAATAATGTAATTACAGCCAATAACATAATAAATTTACCCTTTTTGAAATGTAATAGGCCAGTAACGTAATAACTGGCGAATAACGTAATAAATGTCCTGCACCGATAACGTAATAACTTTTGGCTAATAACGGAAGAATTTATTACATAAGAATTTATTACGTTATTGGCTGCTTATAATGTTGTTGGCCTTGGCTAATAACATAATAAATTATTATGTAATAACTGATTACGTCATTGGCTGCTTATTACGTTGTTGTAAAAGAAAAAAAAAATGCAAATGTAATAACTGACCCAATAACATAATAAATTACATTATTATTAGCCAAAAGTTTTTACATTATCAGTTGTTATTGCATTATAGGCTTCAACACATCCCTTAGGTATAATCCAACTGTACGACACTATAGACTGAACACTGTTGCCCTCTTGTGGTGAAGTGCCAACACTTATCCAAAATGTAATAACACATTCAAACATCAAACCTCGATCATTGTATAATCCAGCTGTACTGATGTTATAGACTAAAAACTATGAAATAACAACATCATCCTGTCAAATCTTTTTTCGTGGTCAGGATCCCATCCTCCCATTTTACCCAAATTGTTATCATGTGTTCCTTGTGTAACACCCCACATCTCCAAAAAACAAATCACTGAGATCTGTCTGTAGTTTTTCCAAAATATTCTTAATAATTCAATAATATTCTCAATAATAGATGGACAAACAAACACAAACCAGTGCAGGCAAATACATAACCTCATTTGTGAAGACAATACTGTAAAATAAAAAAAAAGTGGAAAGAAAACACAAACTACAGTGCAAACAAACACAGATACGATCTAATTAACTGACAGTATTTATGTCTCTATGGACTCACATAAGTTAAAAAGCCCTTAATCCACTGACTTGTTCTGCGAGCAGGATCTCTTTTCATGAGGCCCTTATCTGTCTTTCAGAGACGTATCTAACTACCTCCCCATTACTCTCCCATTATACGCTGCCACTCTGTGGCATTTTCACAAAACCTTTGCTTCAGTGAGAAAACACGATGGCCCCCAATTGAAAGCATGTTAAAAAGGTCACACATCCAAATAAATGCCAACAATGCCAAAGTATTTTCCCTTATATAAACACTCAAGCAAAACAGAAGCTTGCTGCACACACAGAGAAACCCCAGTCTGGGTGAAAGGACTTGATGTAATGTGAGCTTGGCCTTTAATTAAATAGTGCAGGATTGATTTTTTTTTTCCTCTCTTTTTTTGGCCACAGCTGAATGGAAGTGTAGAAGAAACTTAGCTTCATTATGCCACAGCACACTGTCCAATATGATTAGATGGCTATTAGGGGGTAATTAAAAGTACTTTTATAGCTGCATGTTGCAACGCATTTGTTAAAAAAAAAAAAAAAAAGCTTTTGTTTTCACTTCACTTTATCACTTCCCAACCAAGTAACTTCTATATTTTACTCATGAGCTTTCATAAACAGTTGTCAGAGAGGAGCACAGCTGCATACATGATAAACAGCAGCTTTAGAGAGTAAAAGATGTGCATTTTACTTCAACCCCGAGCTGACAGACGAACTTGCCTGGGATGTATTCAGTGTGACTTTTGCCAAGGTTATAGAGACATTTATCAGTGCTGAATTCTTGCCAAACACAATACAAAAGGAAGAAGAATGAGAGCACTTTAAAAGAGCACAGGGCACTGGCTGAGCTTTACATCTCATGAGCGAAGTGCTATGTTAGTGGAAAGGCAGTGGTATCACATCAAGCAATTTTTTAAATGTATCGAGTTTGTTTGTTTGGGTTCATCTTCGGTAAAAAAAATCTGCATTTACATGGAAAGTATTTGGCTGACTTGCATGATCTGTGTAAAAAGACAAGTATAACCATTCACTTACTTCATTTATTTTTTGGTGAAATATTTAAAACCCTCAACATAATCCACAGGAAATATTTTACAGGATTGCTACTTGAGCCCATGTACCTTTTTACTGCAAAGAGTATCTTGTGGCGTTGTCATGCACATAAGGTTTCTAAGCATGCGCTCCTCCTGCGGGCATTTGTACCATCACACACTCGGTGTGAGATGCAGGACAAATAAATGATGCATGGTATGCAACATTCAAAACTACGGTGCGAGTTAAAACCGGGAATTAATTTGGATAAAGTCCTGTTGTTTCCCTAAAATTTTAACATCCATAATGGTGGCATTTTGTCAACATAATGAAGAAGTAAATGGTGTGGGGTAATAAATGAATTTGTTAAATGAAATGGAAAATGAAAGGTTGATGTACTATGAGTCTTTTGCACTTTCATTGTATTGTGTGTGTCTATGCTCAGCCTCACATCTGTGTCAGGTGGATGTAGAAATGCTAAAGGCTCAACATGAGTTTTTACAATACTGTGCAGTTCTTTATGATTTAGATATTGAAATATTTAGTTAGTCTTTTATTACCTTATTTTATTACTTTTTTTTTCATTGATGTTACTTCCCCAGTTTCAAAACAATGAAACCACCTGCTACCCAGATGTAGCACTCAAGAGTCTTTCAGCATCTGTAGTTATATCATAAGACAACCAAAAAAAAAAAAAAAAACCCTCTCAAGCCTCTGTGGACAAACTGCCCTCAAGCTCCAGCAGTACAATACAATACAGAAAAATCTTCATCCCACACATTGTGCGATGGCTTGACTTGACTGATTAATTGCTTTGCTGATCTCATTGGTCTCCTTGATATTAGAAGAAAGTAATAAATGCTTTTGCCTCGAGGTCTATGGAGAGCTGAAGAAGGTTAGACAGGACAAAATTGCTTACAATAGGGAAGAGGAAGCTCCTTTATTGTGAGAAGAGCCGTCAGGCCATTTACAACAGCCAACGTAACAGTGGCACTTCGAAAATGCTGGCAATGCTTATTTATTTTTAAGCACGGTTACAGCGTGATAAATGATCAAATGTGTTGTTGATCCTGATAGGGTGATCACAGTTACATCCCACTTCTTCCTAATACAATAGATCAGACAGTGAGGGGACAACCTAAAGCAGCACGGGTACAGTGTGGGTCACTCACCGACACATTAAACTGTCCACACATGTTTTATTGGTACAAGATGATTGTAATGTATTTAGGATGTGGGACAATCCCAGACAAGCTGTGACATATACAATCCCATGACTGACTGACTCATCAGAGTCAGAGAGTTCAGACGTATTGACTGAGGTTCACAGTCATATATATGTTGGAACAACTTTGTCATGTATTCTGTGTGTGGTGTTGCATCGATCCGTTACATGATGATGCAGAAAAACCTTCACTGTCTTGCACCACATTGTGGAATAAAGGACGGTGAATACTGCAGTCACTTCACAGCCTGGTGGACATAGTGATGAAGCAGTGGCGGCTGGCCCATAGAGGGCGCTCAGGTGTCTGGTATTTTGGGATTATTACCTCCACCAAGGAGGTTATGTTTTTGCTGGGGTTTATCTGTTTATCTGTCTGTCTGTTAGTTTACAAAATAACTCAAAAAGTTACAGACAGATTTTGATGAAATTTTCAGGGATTGTCCAGATGGAGATAAGGAACAAATGATTAGATTTTGGAAGTGATCCGGATCACCGTCTGGATCCAGGAATTTTTTGAAGGATTCTTTAACATTGGGAGATAGGACCATATGCGACATTTATGCATAAGACACTTAGAAAAAAAATACAGGACAAGTTTCTAACATGGTCTACAATATATCAAAGATTGATCCAGATAAAGGAATAATTTCAGATAATATGATCCAGAATATGAAAAAATCGATCTTTGAAACTTGCATCATAAAAAAACCAAATGAAGAAACATGCAACAGACATCTTTAAACAGCCACGACGCTGTGGAACTAATATTGATATAAATAAACACAAGACTAATACTAGTAATATCTTTGGTGGAAGTCACAATATGGAAGGAAATGTTGTGCTTGGAGGAGGTCTGCGCTCTCCCAGTGCTTTTCTAGTTAATTATTTTTTTCATAAACATTTTTTTAAATTCACAAAAATCACTTATTTTGACTGTGTTTAAAATGCATCAAAGCATGCCATATATGAAATATAAGTCATCATATTTTAGGGGAAAATAGCTTCCTGGTCATCTCCTAAACTGGGGCGATAGACACAGCCCCCAGTCAGTGCAGCAATGCAGCCAATCGCTGACTTGTTGCTACATGAGATATGGGCACAGAAGTTTATCCAATCAGCGTTGTTGAATCTGAGACCCGATGGGCGAGGAATTTATCGCTCCCAGCAGAGCGATGTCTGTTGGAAAAAAAACAGAGTTTGTCTTGTTGGGAGAGGATATCTCAAGTCAAGACATGATGGACGTGGACACTCAAAACAGAGGATTTCAGTATCACTTTAGAAATTTCTAATACGTTGTCTTAGTAGTGTTTGCTTATATTATTGTATATGTAATCTGATTTTCTTGGCTGTTTAGTGTATTAAATGTTTGGTGTTTACAATAATGCCTCAACTTTTTAAGACTAGCATTAAATAATTACTATTTCATGGAGCACTAGTATCCTGCGTGTGTATGAAAGTGTATTAGGATAATTACTGAAACTGGTTTGATAAGGCACAGCCCCACCTCAAATATTTTTCACCAGCTGCCACTGTAATGAAGTCAGGTGGTCAACAACCATAGTGAAACCCTCCGATTAGACAAAAAATTTAATGCTTTTTTTTTTAGGTTTGTTTGCATTTAGCCTCTTAGCACAGTGTAGATAAAACAAACATTACAAAAAATACCAAAGACAAAAAATTTAATGCTTTTTTTTTTTAGGTTTGTTTGCATTTAGCCTCTTAGCACAGTGTAGATAAAACAAACATTACAAAAA
Source organism: Pseudochromis fuscus (assembly GCA_900323345.1). Lineage (NCBI taxonomy): Eukaryota > Metazoa > Chordata > Actinopteri > Pseudochromidae > Pseudochromis > Pseudochromis fuscus. The sequence continues at coordinate 5,928 of OOFC01031693.1, read as the reverse complement.
AATACCAAAAACAAAAAAATTGTCCTAGAGTCAGGCAGCTATAAAACTGAGCGCCTGAAGTAAACTAAGCATCAAAAAGCCAGACTGATCACCTCAGTGTGGCGTCTGTGTAACTGTGTGTTTAAAGGGGTTTCTTAAATGGCCCTCAGCCTGTCATCTCTCAATCCACTCTTTGTGAATCGTCCCTGTATTTTCTCTCCAGCAACTCTGATGCAAGTCTGTTTTCCCTTTTTTGCTTTCCAAGTCCTCTGCTCTCACAAATACCTTCCTCTCATCCTCTTCTCGCTCCAGTGGTCCCCTCTCCTCTTTACTCCTCTATTCTCTCCATTTCCTGGAGCTAAACCGGCCAGTCTGGCTCCCTGTGCCTCTAACTGGTGTGTCCTCCCCTTCACAAACCACCCATCTTTCGCACTGTGCTTGCGGTGGAGGAGAAACCGCTGCTGCGTCCTTGGGGGAGTCGCACTGGGCCGGAGGATTAATGTGATGTTTAGGTCTAAGCGTATCGTCCATCATCCTGTACCACTTCCAGGATGCAGCAGCAGTTTCTCTTCTCTCTGTTTCCCATCCCTGTAGGTGGGTCCTTTAGTGAAATAAAAATACATTCTGCTGTTTTAACATACCGTCAAAGATCTTGTGCAACATTAACATAACACTGCTTTTTTTTTTCACTTTTGCAAGAGTATTTAGTTTTATTTTCCCTAAAGGTTTTTCTACTATGCAAGCTCTATGAATATTAAATAGTGAATTGTTTCATTAATTGTAATTTGAATTAAGTAATTCAGTCTTACAGTCCTCACCAGCACCCGAAATATCAAGCAACAAAATAGTTTCTGCTGGTAGACATTTGTATGCAACAGTCTGGGTATGATTGATTAAAACTTCTATTACTGTGAATAAGCAAGTGAGTGGAAGACGAAGTGATCTGCAAAGGGCGTAGAGTTCAAGATGAAATATTCTTGTAAACACTGTGAGCAAGATCATTTTTGTTTTCTACAATTTTATGGTAAAAAAAAATGCAAAATTTTGGGCATCCTGAGAACTTTGGATTGTTGTCAGGTGACAGGTGATGCAAACATCAGAGCTTTATAAATACTGTTCCAACCGCTCAGTGGCATCATTTCACTGGAAGATAGAAGAATAGCAAACGTCACATCATCAGTTAAAAAGAGAAAAAGTGACAGTGGATGGCTTGGTCCTATCATCCTAAACATGCCTCCAATCCACAGTGGACTGTTTAAGAGGTGCAATAGTTTAGCCCTGGCCTTCAGTCTCCGGCATTATTGATAATACATAGATTGTTGTCAAAGACTCTCACAGAACTTGAAGCCTTTCTGTTAATTTTTTATTTTTCTTCCTTGAAAAATTCCCCAAAGAAGTTTTTAAAACACTCTCATCCAGGTATACAACGCAATCACGACTTTAAAACTTTCTCCGAGCGAGATGTTGCTAATTATTGATGCAGAGCACTGAAAGTTTGG
>OOFC01031685.1:0-12471 GCA_900323345.1 Pseudochromis fuscus | reverse complement strand
TTGTGCAGAGACTCCTTAGTGAGTGTGGAAGCTAGCTGTTAGCATTAGCAGCGTTAGCCGCGGTTTTGGTGCATGCCATCAGCCTGTTGTCATTTTTAAATTGGACACTGGCAGTTTAGATTGTTATGTTATATTAACGAGGCTTGACAACCGAGCTTCATCGTACATACTGTTTTTATCTCGTCAACATCACAACAACTGTTACCTTGACAACCGGCAAGTGCAAAAGCCTAATACATCACAGTTAAGTTATCTGAGCAGTTCATGTTCATTTCTGTTAAGGCAAAGAAAGTGAAAGCAGCACACAATAATACTTGCCCTGCCATACAGGTGCAGTTTGCAGTGTGTACATAGTCCTCCACTTTGTTGATAATGCAGCAGAGTAGCTTGACAAGCCTTTGCTAGCCGCCATACTTCCGTTGCCACAATGCGCGCATACTTCTTTGTTTACTAACAGTAAATGGGTCTATATGACACACCGTCGTCCACATGTGGTCGGTTGTATGTCACCTGTGTGTAGTGTTCAGGTGAGGAGGAGGTGGTTCACCTGGAGGCTCCACACACACACACACACACACACACACACACACACACAGCAATACGGATTTACAGGTTACTTAATGCTACTCAAATCCCTAACGACTCAAAGTTACTCATACATTAAAATAAATTTACTTTACCTGAGTGAATTGTGCCGATGCCTCCACCTTCACGATGCTGTTTTCCGTTGTTAAAGTTAAATACATTAAATACATAAACCATTGAAGTTATGACGCACCTTTGCTCTCAAGTCCAATTACTGTTGTTCTTTATTTTTAATTGGCGGCGAAGCAAACTGCAAACAGCTCGCTGCTGCCCCCTCTGGCCATACACTTTAGTCACTGTCAATTTACCCAAAGGTAAAATTAAACATGTCTGAGAAATGAAATGAGTGGCATTACTACGAAGTACACACTGCAGTAAAAGAACTGGTAAAAGCAACAGGAGTCATTAAATGACAATGGCGCAGTAAAAACGTCAGAAAGTAACAAAATTAAATAGTCACAAAGAAAACAAAGTATCAATAATGCAGACACATCCTCACCACTTTTTGAAACTTCCAGTTTTGTCCCCATTAGTTTTGAAAGCATTATCTATTAAACAAGCTGACGCCAACAAATGTTAAGAAAGGAGAAGGCTTGGAGAACACATTATTTGTACAATAGGAAAATCTGCAATGCAATATAAATATAAAAGCTAAGATGATAGATTGAACCTTCAGGTACGGTCCTTATTTTTTTAAAGTGTAGCAGGTTGTGTAGCAGAGATAATGCCTGTTTATGATTGTCACTAAAGATAAGGTCGTTTTATCATCTTATACAAACATACTCTTTGCACCATTTCTCACCATACTCTTGTTTCACTGTCGAGCAGCTCCACATTCAGACCCACATCTGACATATAAAGGCTGGAAACCAGAGTTGATACAGAGTTTGCACCTGAAGGATGCTCTGTGGAGACACCACACAGTCCTTATGCAGAGGACCACAGTCGATCTTCACTTCTTTCCCAGCAGCCTCAGCGTTGTGAGGTGAAGCACACCTGGTATTTTGTAGCCGGGGGCACACACAGCTGCTTTAGCCTCAGATGGGCCACTGCCAAGTGTTGCTATTGGACTGATAGGACTTCCTGACACGCCTGCATAGGCCAGGGCCACCATTAGTCTTATTATTTACATCAGTGCTCTCTCTGTTGTAACAAGTCGAAAGCAATCACATGCACAAGGACTTTTTTTTTTTTACAGCCACTTCCTGTGTGACATTGCGTTTCGACAGTCTTTATTAAGGATACATGAAATATGGCTGAGATACTGTCAGTAATCTTTTTATTGGAGCTGGAAAAAAAAGCAGTTATTGAGAGACAATGAACAAATGATTATTATGTGATGAAAAAATAATTAATGAATTAGTCTGTTATCTTAGGTAAATGTGGAAAAGCAGTTATCAGCTGTTATCAGGTGCAGGCCTAACTTTACATTACACCAGCTGTTGATAGTAATATGATATGTGAAGCAGACTTTTATAACTATGTGTCAGTAAACCACTGGATTTTCCTTATAATATTATTGAAGTAATCAGTGGATCTTCAATCTTATTTTTTGCACATTTTACAGACATTAAAGGTTACATTTAAATTAAAGTGATGATGATGATGCTCTGTAATGTGTGCGCTTACTTTATGAAAAACTGATGCACACATGATAGCCATTTGGAATCATTAAAAAAATGTAAATGATTATGTCATGATCCAAATATTTTCCTGTACCTTTTGATTGAAGACACTGTGACCCACCAATAAAACACTTCCTCTCACCGTAATGATGCACAGTGTAACCCTACTGCAACGCCACCCAGATATGAACCTTTTTAGATTCAAACAGTCTTAAAAAGCCCTGACACGGTGTAGTCTGAGGCTGCTCCATCGATGAGGCCTGCTCCATCATTGTCAACAAACCAGCAGGGGATATATTCTCCATTTTTCACATCCCTGCTGAAGTCCTTCTGCCAGTGTCTGCAAAACATAGAACATAAAATGAAGATATGTGCATATGTGAAAAAGAGGATCTGTTATGCACATTTATATTTACAGTCTCTGCCTCCTTTTGCATAGATGGCAGTTCAGAAAAGTCCTTATTTAGTTTGTAATGGCCATTTATTCAGTCTCTCATTTCATCCTCTCAAAGGGCTGTTTTAACCCCCCCTTCTCTCTTCTTTGCTCTGATTGGCTAACATTAGGGGGAGGGACAGATGTCAGTATTAGTAAACAGCATAACTTTGTTGACTGGAAATTCAAACCTGTGTGAACATGTTTGAGCTTGAATCTGATCCAGGATCTGAAAGCAAACAACATTCACCACCACAAACATCCCTGCAGGACTTCTGGTGAATATTACACCTATTAGCAGCTGATTGTGGAACATAACGGTGGATTCAGTATTTTAATCACAAACTGCATGTGAAATATTTTCTGTGTCTCCATATTAATCAGTGCATGAGTGGAAAATGCTGTACAATGTCGACTGAAGTGGAAAATGTTCCCGACAGGAAATACTGAAGGTAACGTAGCTGGTAGAATGCTAATGACTGAACAGTATCTCTGTGCACCGATGGTTATTTATATGCTGCAGGACATGAGACAAATAAACTTAATAACTAGAAAAGCACTGGGAGAGCGCAGACCTCTACCAAGCACAACATTTCCTTCCATATTGTGACTTCCACCAAAGATATTACTAGTATTAGTCTTGTGTTTATTTATTTCAATATTAGTTCCACAGTGTCGTGGCTGTTTAAAGATGTCTGTTGCATGTTTCTAGCTTCATTTGTTTTTCATGATGCAAGTTTCAAAGATCAATTTTTTCATATTCTGGATCATATTATCTGAAATTATTCCTTTATCCGGATCAATCTTTGATATATTGTAGACCATTGTAGAAACTTGTCCTGTATTTTTTTTCAAACTATCTTGACCATTTTTGGTGGAGTCATATGCAGAAATGTCTCATATGGTCCTATCTCCCAATGTTAAAGAATCCTTCAATAAATTCCTGGATCCAGATGGTGATCCGGATCACTTCCAAAATCTAATCATTTGTTCCTTATCCCCATCTGGACAATCCCTGAAAACTTCATCGAAATCCGTCTGTAACTTTTAGAGTTATTTTGGAAACCAACAGACAAACAGACAAACCCCGGCAAAAACATAACCTCCTTGGCACAGGTAAAAATCAGGAGAGGAGGAGAATTGGTTCGGTTACTAAGATGATCAACATTCGTACGTCAGACGCGGGCTCGATCCCCGGCTCCTCCTGTCCACATGTCGAAGTGTCCTTGGGCAAGACAATGAACCCTAACTTGCTCCCAATGGTGGCTAGCGCCTTGCATGGCAGCACGGTGTGTGAGTGTGTGTGTGACTGGGTGAATGAGTTGCCTTGTAAAGTGCTTTGGGACCTAGCTAAGGTCATGAAAGCGCTATATAAATGTACTCCATTTACCATTCAGGACAGATTTCTAAAATGTTTTTCTCCGGCTGCAGTCCAGAGATTACTTGCATGCATTGTAATTGTGTGTTTAAGCTTTATGGAGGAAGTGCACCTGGTCACGTTGAGTCTTCGTCCCTTCACATACATGGTGGCATCCAGGTTCTCCTGGGCTTCACCTGGATGCAGGTGTGACACCTCAAACTGAACTCCACGGTAGAACTGACCTGAAGGAAAACACTTTGATTTATTAAAGAGGAGGACGTATCAGGTGTAAAATGGCTACAATCAGTGTGTGGTGATACTGGATGCTGTTGTAGTTCTCTACCTAGCAGACCATGAACTGAAGCAGACAAGTGGTGGCTGTCCACTGTGTAGAAGCCCAGGTAGTCCTGTTGGTCATGACGTCTCTTCCAAACCTTTGTGTGTCTGATGATCATAAATTTAACTGAGTGTCTCAGCATCACTGTCAGGCTGGAGTTATTAGTCAACCTCAGATCCATACTGGAGGAGAGACAAACAAGTTGTGATGTATAGTAGAGTTGTGATTATTTTATTTGAGCCATTTCCCCAGTATTATTTAAATACATAGTAACATTGGATATTAGTGTTACTCACTTGGTGTCCTTGAGGGAGGCTGTATCAGACCACAGCAGCTTCACATGCTTTCCATTGTGGAAGACTGAGATATCCTGAGTGCTCACCTCCATCCTCAGCCCCAGCTTCTGATGGGTGATGCCAAAACGTCCAAAGTAGGTTTTGACGTTTCCATCTGAAACGACCGTCTTCTTGCCAATAATCAGGCCATTAACCACAAAGCCTGTAAATGGTGAAGATGATGAGTGATGATTGTTTCTTTTCATATATCTCACAGAAAACAAACTCCTTATTGGAGCGACTGAGTGACTGAGAGCTGACCTGACTTTGGGTCTCTGACCAGATTGAAAATGGTTCCCGGTTTGCCGTTGATGTTGAAGCACAGAGCGTCCTCTCTGCCCGGGAGTTCAATCATGAAATGAGGATCTCCATCCACTGCAGAAAGATTAAATACGGTTTTCAGCAACAGTAACAGCACTGTTACTATTTCTAGCAATTCCATAACTATTACAACTACTGTCACAACATATGGTAGACATCTACATTAAAAAACAAAACCTTCAGAATTTCTGGGCATTGCTGAGTCGTCTATGCAAAAATAACAAATTGTAATAGAAGAAGTGGTTTGTATATTGTCATTAAGAGGCCGGTCATCTGCATGCAGCATCCTGGCATGTCATGGTTGTGGCTTGTTAATTAATAATATGATCCAGAATATGAAAAAAATCGATCTTTGAAACTTGCATCATAAAAAAACAAATGGAGCTAGAAACATGCAACAGACATCTTTAAACAGCCACGACGCTGTGGAGCTAATATTGATATAAATAAACACAAGACTAATACTGGTAATATCTTTGGTGGAAGTCACAATATGAAGGAAATGTTGTGCTTGGTGGAGGTCTGCACTCTCCCAGTGCTTTTCTAGTTTTACTAGTGAGCGTGGAATACAACCAACCCATGTTATAGCCATTTTTTGTTAGTACAAAAATGAAATAATAGAAGAAAAAAAAAAGTAAATCGATGCTAATATAAGCTAAATTTTACCATCTGAGGCACCACGTGAACTGGCAGCAGCAGGAGCAGGAACACCTGTTGAAAGTATAAATAATTTGATATGAAAGTCAGTCTAACATAATATTCATCATGTTGAGAGATGATTCAGTGAAAAGAGATTATTCATACCCTTACGCCTCTCTGCTGCCTGTCGCTGGTCTGTTGGGACACAGTTAAAACACCCACAACATAAAGCCAGTAATCGATTAAACGGGTTTTTAATATTACACCACTATGCTGGTATCTTTGTATACGTGCATGGACAGACCAACCTGTGCTCACCAAACTCTTTTTTAATATTAGAAACAACAAAGAAGAGTCCACAATTAAATGAAACACATGCACCCTCTGCCTACCCTCAGTCAGTTTATCAGCGATGAAAGACGTGTCTCCTTTCTTTTCTTCTTCAGGCTTGGTCACCACCATGGAGGTGAGAGGGGTGACAAAACTGTACTGCAGGGACATGTCCAGGGCCTTGGCGGTTTGGTTGCTTTTCTCCTCATCAGTACTAATGTCACTGGACGGCAGAATAAAGGAGATTATTGCTTCGTGACGACATATGACACAGCTCCTCTGGCTCACAGAGAAACCTGCAGAGGAACCAACCTCTCCTCCAGCAGCTGTCGGATGGTGAGGTAGGCCCACAACCGCTCAGTGAAATCCCCAAAGATGTACTCCTTGTCTGGGTACGTTGTGCGCCAATTTTCCCCACTGGCCTGTCCCTGCACCTGGAAGTCCTCTTGAGGCTAATTGACAGAGGAAATTAACCTGCAGCCACTTCTCTTATTGGCACAGTAACAATGCTGATGTTTATTATTTATGTAGCATCCTATTTCGACCAAATGATGCAGCCTATAGAAATTGTAGGATGTACTTAATCCCAATGTAATCCATCCAATACTTTTCCACCAGAGATTTTTCAGTCCAGACCAAAGTGGTAGGAGTGAAATAAAAACCTCTGTCATAATCTGTCTGTGGCTGAAGCCCTGAGATAGTCTGAAAGTAAAAATAACCACAGAGCAGATCAACATCAATCACGTCCCAACACCAGCTTTCAAATGTGAGGAAACTGAGGTTAAATATGAAATAATTACTGTCAACTTTTGAGTTTTGAAAATGTTGAATGTTGAACTTGTTGAACTTAAAATATTAAGTTGAATCAAAAATCAGGTCACAGAGAGATTCATGACAAACACATATGCTCTTTTCTAAGTGTCGTTTTTTTTTTTATGGTTCTTTATTATTTATAAGGAACATGCAGCGGCTATGTAGGCTAAGTATACACACTAATAAGCTAATTTTCCTCCTTTAAAAACTTAATTTATTGAGTCTTAGCCATACATACATATTCAGCTTCAACTGGTGATTTTCCATCAAAACTGCCAAAGTTTTAAAGTTGAAAATAAAATCTTAACATTTTAGGTTGAATGAACTTAAATACTTACATTAAGTCAATGTTTCCCAACCCTGGTCCTCGGGGGAACACTATCCTGCATGTTTTAGATGTTTCCCTCTTCCAACACACCTGATTCAAGTGATCAGGATCATTAGCAGGCTTCTGCAGAGGTTGATGATGAGCTGATCATTTGAATCAGGTGTTGGAAGAGGGACACATCTAAAACATGCAGGATAGTGTTCCCCGAGGACCAGGGTTGGGAAACACTGCATTAAGTTAATGAGAAAAGATTGGTGTGATCCACTAACTTCCTGCAGGTTGTTATCATTTTAAGTTCAATAGACCCATTTACTGTTAGTAAACAAAGAAGTATGCGCGCGCATTGTGGCAATGGAAGTATGGCGGCTAGCAAAGGCTTGTCAAGCTACTCTGGTGCATTATCAACAAAGTGGAGGACTATATACACACTGCAAACTGCACCTGTATGGCAGGGTAAGTATTATTGTGTGATGATTTCACTTTATTTGCCTTAACAGTAATGAACATGAACTGCTCAGATAACTTAACTGTGATGTATTAGGCTTTTGCACTTGCCGGTACCTGTAGTTAATGACGCGTATAAACGGAAGGTTGTCATGGTAACAGTTGTTGTGGTGTTGACGCGATAAAAACGTTATGTATGATGTAGCTTGGTTGTCAAGCCTCGTTAATATAACGTAACAATCTAAACTGCCAGTGTCCAATATAAAAATTATAACAGGCTGATGGCATGCACCAAAACCGCGGCTAACGCTGCTAATGCTAACAGCTAGCTTCCACACTCACTAAGGAGTCTCTGCACAAGATAAAAAACACAACAACCAGACATTTTGATGGGCTAAATTTCCACGTGGTTCTTCCCAGAGAGGTGCAGACAATACCAGGTAAACAATGGGACATAGCACTTCCGTTGCCAAAATGCGCACACAGCTTCTTGATGACGTAGGCTGTAAATGGGTCTATTCATCTACATTCTCCTTCTTAAGTTTCAGTTTTCAGTCAGAGGGACTCGTTACTGTATATTTGATGAGTCTTATTCATGAAATGTTGCTTCCTGTTTGTTTCTCACCCCCTGAGCGACCACTTCCACCAAGAAGTTGTCCATGTCATTTTCATTCAGCCGACCGGCCACCACAATCTCCGAGCCATTGAACAGCTGGTCGTGGTGATGTTTGGTCAAGAACTCCACTGTGTTGCCAGGGTAACGCAGGTCCACCTCCAAGAGAAGAGGGCTGGACACTTCCTCATAGAAACCCTGGAAACAACAACACACTCCACATCATGCAAGTGTCAGTGTTGACAGGAAGCTGGTCCCCAAATAAACATCTAATGTCTTTTCTTACTCTACCTTGAGCTGAACAACAGCATCTGAAGCTTCAAAGATTCTCCGGGCCAGTCCTTTGTTTTGTTTGCTCAACACGTCCAGGAAGGAGTATTGCACATCATTTCCAAATCCAAGACAGAACAGTGACATTTTCCCCCCAATAGCAGATTGCACACTATTCTGGATCATCGTCGGGTGGGAGAGCCCTACAGTTTCAGTAAGAGAGTTACTTAAATCCAACTGAAATCATGTTTTAATCTTGAAAATATCTTCCTATAATTCCTTTAGGAGTGAGAAAGAAACAAGGGATGGTTAAATAATCTGATTACTTTTTGACACAACTAGCAATTAGAGTTTATTTATTTGTTTCTAAGACAGCTTACCAGCATTTGGCATCCCATCCGTCAGTAAAAAAATCATATCTGCGCTCCGCTCTGGTACTGAATTATTTTGTCTTTCTCTTGTCAATATGCTCACTGCCTCCAGTAGAGCATCATGGATGTTTGTGGCTGAAAGGCAATGACACCATGAGCAGATTAACATGAAAATATCTCAAGGTATCATGAAGAAAATTAAGCTGCAAGTCCTCAAATGTTAGAGCTTGTAATTTTTTTTCCTCTGAACTGTCTTTCATTTTCTATGTATTTCTATCTAATCCATATAGTTTTCTCTTCATATCATAAGAAATATAGACAGAATAAAGTAAAAGTTTTTCTCATTAGACATCTTCAAAAATATTTTTTTCTCTTTCACACATTGCCAAAGAAAACAAAAACATTTTACAGAAAAGCTAGTGAGATGCGTTTTACTTACAACCCATGTCCTTTATGGTCCTGACAAATTTGATGGCTTCAGCAACATTTTCCTTCGTTGCTTTGGTAAGATGGTTCTTCCAGGGGACAATACTATCATCAAACAGGATGATAGCAAAGTGATCCTCCTCATGAAGGTCTTTCAGAATGGCAACCATTGCTTCCCGAGTCTGCAAAGATGAACCCATTCACATATTAACATGTACATACAGGGATACATACAACTTAACCAACACAAAGTCTGTTACCTGCCTCATCTTTGCTCCATTCATTGATCCACTCCTGTCAATTACAAACACCACGTTCTTTGGGACTCTGGGAAGGTCAGGAGGTGAAAAGAAGTGGACAAAGTATCCGTTTGCAACCTGGAAGAAAGGACATCTCATTAAGACTAATATTACAATGCAGCACAAGGGCCCATCTCTATATTTAAGCAGGTAATAAACTAAAAATAAGATCATAAGTAACATTTTATTTTAAATTAATGAGATATTTCAGAAAGCCTATTTGACGTTGGATGTAACATTGTACTTTACGAACCAAGAAGACAGAGCACATAGGTCCAGTTTGACCTGCTCTGCACTGGGTCCCTGTCACATATGGAGTTGATTTTGAAGGTCCTCTTCAGGGGTCTCAAACTCAGGCGATGGAGGGCCGAGACCCTGCAGGTTTTCTTTCCAGCCGGTCACCAAAGCAGATGATTTTAATAATTAACACCTCCTTCAATTTGAGGGAAGGAGCTCATCAGTGAGATCAGCAGCTGGAGAGATGGTTGGAAAGAAAACCTGCAGGATCTCGGCCTCCATGGCACCAGTTAGACTCGGAATGAAGCTACATTTCCAACTCACTAGTTATTGACTTGCCTTCAAGAACACCACGATCACTACTGCTACTACTGCTGGTTTACTGGAGGATGCTGTTAGGAGCAGAAAGAATATCAGGGATGCAGCTTTTGTCAAGTACAGCCCAAAACTCTGGATCAGTGCCTGCATGTTTCAGGGAAGTAAGCTCACTCAATATTTTTAAAATAAAGCAAAAAAAAATTACAATTTAACTAGTTAGATAGTTCTTTTAAACAAAATTTCCTCCTATTTTTTAAAGTATTCGTATTGATTTTAACTGTATTTTTAATCTATTTCTATATTCTACTTTATGTATTTTATTTCATTCTTTAATTGTGCCACAAATAAATCTTATTATTGTTGTTATTATTCATTCAGTTATTCATCTTCTATCCCAACTTATCCAATTGGGTTGTGGCGATTCTTCTTCTTCTTCTGCTTCTTCTTCTTCTTACTATTATTATTATTATTATTATTATTATTTTTTGTTGTTTCATGATCTAATTCAGTGGTCCTCAACCTTTTTTTGCACCATGGACTGGTTTGATGTCGGCATTATTTTCCCGGACCGGCCTTCAAGGTGTGGCAGATAAATACAGCAAAGATAAAATAACACGACTGGAATACAATAAATAAAAAAAATATTTCCCCTTTGCGAAGAAGCTCTTAAAAGACGTTTGGTTTCATTTACTCATTTTCGCTAGTTTGCGGACTTATTTGTTTGGCTAACGTATCTGATCACATGACCGAGACAAGCGTATTGACATGTCAAGAAACACAAAATTCGAATCCGGTCGTTTTTCAAAATAAAACGTCTTTCAGACTGTAACGATCAATACAACGGAATTTATATAAATCATTAATTCTTTCTGCGCGGCCCGGTAACAAATGTCTCACGGACCGGTAGAGGTTGGGGACCACTGCTCTAATTGCTTGATCTTCTTCTAATGTGCTGCTGCCAGGTGTTTGTTGACCACTGACCTGAACTTCCCCCAGGCTCTGTTCTCGTTTCACATCATACGTGATGATGAAGTCTCCTTTGATTATCGCGCCTTCACAGTTTGGACACTTCTGCTGCTCTGCTGTTGGTGAGAAAGAGACGTGCGCCTGAGGGACAGAGAGAGGCATTTATACTTGGCATTCTTCACCCCATCATTTATTGGTACAGTGCAGGAAGTGAAGAGCTGAAATGTTTTTAACCCTTTACCTCTGTGTCTGTGACTGTTTTCTGGACCAGCTGGTGAAGGTCATTGGTGAGGAAAGTTGCACCGGCCTCAACAGCAGTAATACCCTGCGGCTCAAAGATGTCTGCCAGAATCTGTTTTGATAAACACACACACATGCAAGCACACATAATCTGAGGCAGATCAAGTGAGGAAACACTGTGCTGTAAAGTGATGTTGACACAAATTTTTCCACTTGCTATCATTAGACAACGGAGCAGTTTTTAATTCATACAGGTAATTTTTTTCTTTTTTTCTAAGTGTAGGAGTGTGTTCAACCTGAAAGTCCTGCACCGGCTGCTTTATTTCAATGCGAGTTAAAATCTCGTATTTGCTGTGTTTCCGCTGAAGGAGCTCCTCGTGGGTCAGAGTGAAAGTCACATTACTTTTAGCAGCAATGTTGACAGACACTGAAAACTTCTCCATCTTTCTTCCAGAGGCCCTGTAATGAATGGATTGGGAATGGATTACTTGAGTTTGTTCACACGAAGACTGTATGTAGAAATGAAATAGAAGAAAACAAGGCTCATTAATGAGGCCAATGCAGAAGTGCAAAAAAGTGCAACAATCTCGATGGCCACTAGAACTGTGGCTCCAACTGACTTCAATGCAGTAATGGTCATTTTCAATCATGAAATACTTCTCAGTGGCCTGGTCCATCTGAAAATCATGGCATCATTAAGGCGCTATTTACACGGAGACGAAACGAATACGTCTTCCCCGTAAACGGATAGTTATATCTGCTTCCACACCACAAAGCCGAAAACGCTGTAGTCAATATGCCAGGCCTGTGTGCGGCGCTGTAACGCTGCCACAGAAACACACCAAAACAGAGAAGAAGGCACGGAGCATGCGCACTAAACTGTACAGGTAAAAACCATAGATATTACCATTATTATGGTTTATTATGTCTATGGATTAAACAACACCTATAGAGCTCCGGGAGATGACGTCACGCATCTCAGCATGTAGCCCGCAAAATCAAAACAACGCCATGTTGGCAGGAAAAAAAGCCAAATAGAACAACTAGTAGCAGTGAGTAAGTTTCTGTCTTAGTTGGTCAAACTATGGTAGATAGCTATTGTGCGGCAGAACGCCAGAATAAACGGAGATGGGAAGAGGAGAGTATTTTACCGCACCATCGCTATCTACCACACCAGTAGA